>JAAXYX010000315.1:0-44850 GCA_036851915.1 Ptenothrix huangshanensis
CTGTAAAAGCTGTAGGCCAGGAAGCGAAGTGAGTTTTATTTTCCAATTTTTGTAACAAATGTGTTATCGAATTTGTGATCAATGATCAAATGTGGGTTATTTAGAGTCTAGTTGAATGCAGATCATACTTTTAACTTTTAGAATATGTTCAGAATGTGTAATGGGTGCAGTCGGCGCTAATTAATGACGTACGTTTTTTTGCTTTTTTATAGGTACCACAAAGTGGAGTTCAATACCAATAATACGGTGATCACTTACAACGTTATTGACAATGCTCCCAATAAAAACTTTACTGTTAGTCTTGATTTCGCTAACAAAGATAGTGGGACTGCGGACCTTACTGTGAAAACTTTGTCTATGAAGTAATTGTTTTTTGGCTAGTCCTAAGTATTTTATTTTTGGTATAATTCTGAAATTGGGGGTATAATTATTGCATGATTTAATTTTGACGTAGATGGACGGTGGTTGCTACTGGCCGTCAGTACTTAACAGTACCTCAGGTTTTAGCAACTATACAGGGTACATCTGGGGGCAACGCTTTCGGTGGTGAAAATTTGAGGCTAATATCGCAGATTAAGTTGGAAGCTCCTCTCGATTACTCATTCCATTGTGGCAAGTTCGGGAAGATGTACCCAGCTTTTGTTGACGATGGCAATAACAACAGCACTCTCCCCTTTGTGGAAATTCATGGTCTTCAGGTTAGCTTATTCAGTTGTTGTTTGTGGTCCATTCTATAATCTTGTTTAGTCTGTGGACAGTCAGTCTATAGTCTACAAATTATGGGCATAAAATTCTTGTCAGATTTAAATGTTTATCCTTTTGTTATCGGTTTTGCTCCGATAGATCCAAGCTTTCACTAATGGATCGGCAACATTTTCAAAATCGTGGGACTGTGTTGGTTTCTTCTCTGCTGGAATCTGGTCAGGAATCTTCATTCTTGCCATTCTCATCGGAGTTGTTACATGGGGTTTGGCCATGATCATGGATGTAAAAACAATGGATCGATTCGATGACCCCAAGGGAAAACCAATATCATTCGCTGGCTCTGAGTAAATAGTTAAAATTAATTGGATCGATCCTTTAATTTGTCTAATCACAATCATTCCTTTCGTTTAGTCGTTTGTGTAGAGATAGTTGTGTATTTATATTTGTTAACCGATTTTCGATGATTCGTACTGTTGTCAATTGCGAATTTAAACCGATGAAATGTGGCGCACTGTACTGCAGTGAATGTATGCAACCTGATTATTAAATAATGTGTACAATGTGGAATAATCTGTTTAGAAAGGCAGTCTAAATATAATATACCTTGAATGTACTGTAATTTAATGTTATAATCGTGATCTATGTAAATGTACTAATTGTTCTGCTGGATAGCTATCCGTGCATATTTCAGTTCCAACGTTACAAAACTGCAAAATAAACGTTGTGTGGTGAACTGTGATTTAGTTTTCGTGTTAACTTTTATTATTTTATCAAATTCTTGCAACCTGAGTTTAATGTATACGGTCAGTTACCTTGTTTTTACGCTTTCCAGTTTGTGCACTTAATTCTTCATAATCAGGAATCCATTTGTCTAAGTGAAATTAGTAGCCAAATACGATTGTAAATGTAAACCGAGAATGAAATAAACGAATGATGTAGTTTTACTCATTTTGCTGCGCATCATAGTTGTGAAATTTTTATTCTGACGTGGTTATTATTTTGATTTTGATAATTCAGCTATTAGTTAGTATCAGGTGTGATCTTAATTTTGATAACTTACGTGGCTCCTTAAAATTTCTTATTACAATCTTCATACTAATTGTATGACTCGTGTTGCATTTGCAGTATTATTACTTCATAGTATTTTCATACACTAATTATTGTAATTTTTAGCATGGCAAAATCATTACAGCCTTTTAAACTTTTAAAATACAAATATTATTACTAAGCACTCCAAAAATGACAAATGATTTCAAAATAAGTGAAAACCGAAATGAAACGAGTACGAATGGCGAATGGCAAGAACATGTAAATGCTTTAATACGCAGCAGCGGATGCTGATAGCTTTATTATTTTATTACTTATGCATTTGATTCTTCTTATTAATTCATAATTTTTGAAGTTTTTTTTCATTTTGCGTGATCCGTTCTTTTTCTATGCTGATTTCGATTTTCTTGTTCAGGTAGATAAAGCTCAAGAACGACGTCCATATATATATTCATTATTATATATATCTAGACACATAGTATTATACATGTAGTATTAGCTGTTTTTAAACACAGTGATTATTACATTTTCATATTTTAACAACTATCTTTTTCATTTTATTCAATTTCAATATTCTCCTGATATATGTATGTACTTGCATAGTAATTTAAATATCAATTATCCATCTGTATTTCAGTAATCAGTATCCGAAGCGAGATAACCAGACATTTATTTTATCCTACAAGTTAAAGGTTCTAAAAGTTCAGCCTAAAAAATATAATCCTCAACAGGACAACTACATCAAGGATTTCCAACATTTCAATGTCTTCATATTTATATTTTATCCATTTTAAAATGACTATTAATTTAGATGGCTGAACTTCCATTCCTGTCAAACTGTGAGGATGGAACAAATAACTAGTTACCCTGGTTAAAAGCGATAGTCTCTATGTAGTCAATTCTGCAGTATATATAGTACATTACAGTCATTAATTGTATATAATATGTAGTATGTAGTATTTGGTAGAATATTAATAATTTAACTATATTATTATACTTGCAGTATTTTTTAACTGGTATATCCCTTAACTAGACAACTTTAAATTTTTATTTAAATGTTTCCACAATCATATTGTTATTTCGTTATCATATCATGACTATAACATCATCCCTTCAATAATACAGATATAAGTAAAATTCTTACAAATTACTCATAATAGTATTTCAGTATCACAACCTTGTCTTTCAATCCACCAGTGTTTTCTTTCGAGTAGCCTGTAAATATGCCATGAGTAATAATTACAAGTAATCATACTACTCATGTTAGCTGTAGTTTTAACGTTTTAATACGTGAGAGCTTTATTTATCCTTTTCTGCATCGTATTCGATTATTAGTGTTGTAGTTATAGTTTTCGTGTTTCCACATGCTAGTCATCTTCTAGTCTATTTTACTTGGTTTTTATTCAGTTAATTCATTAACAATAATAATACGATTCAAGTCTGCAACTGCAAGTAATTGCAATGTGGTTGGTAAGTTAAGTAAGTAGTCTTAATACATACTATAATTATGTATGTAGTCATAAAGTTATCTCTACAAACAGCAGCGATAGCGATGGGCTACGAAAGTCCTAACAAATTCAAACATACAATACTTTAATCATTTTCTCCAAAGAAAAAAACGTAGCTTATTAAGTAATATATTTACCTAACTTTCTAAGTTTACTGTACTAATTGCTACTAGTGTTTTTATGTTAATTTTCTCTTTTCTGTACGTTTTTGAAAGTTCTTACATAGTAAAAAGTCTCGTTCAGTCGTAGCGTGACACTCGTGACAGTTCAATTTGGCAAGAGCATTTCAATAATGAAGAATGCCTGCACCAAGGCTTTACTCATGTGCACTTGTTCATTAACTAGTTTTTTTTATTCCTTTTTTCATCTTACGATCCTTATCATTTTTTTAAAATGTATTTCCTATAGCAAGTCATTCAAAAAATTCTATATTAGTACGTATAGTAATAACATATCTATATAAGTATAAGTTATGCAATGCGAATTATATATTACTTTTTATAATGTTTCTACAAACCCCTATTTTTAATTTTCAAATGTCGACGATGTACTCAATTATTATTAAATTAAAAAAAATCAGTGCTAACAGTAAGCTGGCATTTTTGATTTGATTTTTCTTTTATGAGGAATTTTATTTTGCTATAGTTGAATATCTTATGTAGTTTTTTTAAATACCTACCCTATTTCTTCGCTGCGGGAATAGTTGTATTTGCATATATAATAGGTTAATATATAATTAATATATTTTATACGTAGTTAATTTAGGTAGAGTTGCATATTGTGTAATAGTTAATGTAATGTTTTTTTAGTTAGTCTGTGTAATACTTGTGGGATAAAATTGAGTAAAAGATTTCCATCCAATATACGGAGATGTCGATAAAAATTCTTTCATCAAGTCTCTGCGTTCTCTACTGAGTTCATCAAATCATGAATCATACCAGGTAGATAGCGTGTAAGAAATCACAGAGATGTGGAAGTTTTACAGAGATGATCAAATGAAACACAGCTACTACTATCTTGTCTGCACGCTCATATCTTCAACTTGATTCAAAAAATACACCAAAAAATACAAATAAAAAATTACAAACTACGAACTGCAGACAAAGCCAGATTTCTATAGTTTACAATTTACAACGTGTATTTATAATAGCTTACAGAACTGAAATTTTCGGATTGTAAATCATTACATTCCCAGTCATTAATTAACAAACTTATCACGTAAAACGCATAAGAACACTTAATTCTGCTCACCGAGGTAGTTTTGCACCTTCACGGTAAATTAAACAATGTAGGATACTAGGTAATTTTATTTGTTATTGTTGTTTTGTTATGTATTATATGATACCGTACTACTGAAGTATGACAATTTGTTTGAATATGCCATGTGATTTTCTTGCCATGATTTTTCAATAATTCTTCAAAAAATATTTTTTGAAAAATAGGAAACATTAAATCTGGTCAAGGTAATAAGATAAACCATCAGTACACAAACACCTAAGGGGACTAAAACATGTATTGTCCAATTATAATGATATGATATTACATATCTTCCAAATCTTAAAAATTCAAATTACACACTTTAAAGACAAATTCTTTTGCATGCAAAATTAGGTTGCCTGACACGTGTGTTAGTTTTATGATAAAGATTGCACACATTTTCAGCCCATTGGGAATTAGTGAATTAATCAATTATACTATTACAGCAATTACTGCAGTCGAAAGTTTGGGATTAGACTGAAAAACTCATCCAGGTGATGTCAAAAAATTACGCCTAAAAAATGTACAGACAGGCAACTGTGGTTGCTCTCAGTGTTATATCTACCTTTTTGATATGCTCTTTCAGAAAATGTTACAACGAACTTCTGAGCAAGATCACGAGGTAGCTGTTGAAGTCTTTTCATTCACACCGCTTGGTATTTCAGTTTTTTGAGGGATAAAAAAGCAAGTTGAAGGTGGATGCGATCAATTTTTCTCTCATGGACTTTCAATATATTTATGCGTGTGAGATTTTATTTGAACAAAGTGTAAATGGCTACTACATATAATTACGTATATTGGCAGTGTAGTAAATTATGCCAGCTTCTGATATTTTATAACGAACAAAACAGTTTTGATGACTTTACAGAAGTTTTCCCTCAAAATATGCGTTTCAAATGAAACCAATATTTATAATCTTCCAACTGCTTAGTGTAATTATACATAGTAACCTTGAATTACTGAAAATTAAACCAAGAGTGTCGTGTGACAGATTCAAACTCGTAGCCCATAATATTCTTCGTTGGTACTGTTTTGATAAAGACCATGGTATACTGTATTGATACCTACCTACACAGTTTAAGGGATGTTTGGTGAGTAGAATCAGCATTAAAGTTATTTCTATGTGCAAGGGCTAAAACTACAAACTACAAAATACAGAGATTAAAACTGTTCACATTTTGCTTATAGTTCTAGACACAATCGAAAACCGAAAACCCATGGACTAAAATACAGAAAAGATACAACTATAATAAAATGGGAAAGATATAGTGTATGTGTGTAATGGTATAGGGTAGGGTGTGATCGTGATCGGAGGCGATGACGATAGTTGTCGTCCTTTGGGTATAGAGAGACACGATGTTTAATGGAAATATGGTAAATGTGCCACTTTCTCTGTCTCTCGACCAATAGCTGAATATGTTTGAGTACGCTAACAAAGAAGACTAGTAAAAATGTGCAATCAAAATATGTTTATATCACCTTAGTATAGCAAACCTTTCGTTATATTGGCTACACCCTTACAACCTGATTGAACAATTTCCTTGCTCAGCAATTGTTGTTACAAGAGAGAGAAATGATTGGGTTTAAAATCAGAGTTTTCAACGCCGCAAATAGAAAACAAATTTGTGACGGTACCACTGGGGAAGAACATTCCCCATGGAAGGGTTCACAGTCAAATTAAGGTTATATTTTGCATCTCTGTATACCCAATGGTTCAACGTTCGTCTCTGCGGTGCACTTAAGCTAAGGAGAATACGGTAGGATGATGGATAATTGTTTGGAATTTTGACAAGGGAATTCATTCACGAGATTCATTACATATAAGTTTTTTTTACTATTAGAGTTACTGAATAAAGGTTTTCTTTTATTTTTCATCATCTTTACTTTTGCCCCAAAATTTGTCAAAACGATGACGAGCTTTTTCTAAAACATCAGATGCTCGTGATCGTCCTGAAGAAGGCGAAATAACAGAGACTGAGGGTTCGTCCGAATCATCGGGAGCTTCTAGAACACGGTATCCTGACGATCCTTTTGACACTGGAGGCATTTCGGATACATGCGATACTCCACCAATAACTCTTTTAGGAGCCGAAACTGGTGCTGGTGGAGTGAATGCTAATTCTTTTCTCTTAAGACTCGAGGACGATGATAAATCACTAGGTAAGCTGGGTGGGCTGGGTATTGCTGTTGGAGGAGCTTCCAAAACACGGAATGAACTTTTGGCCTGTTGATTTAAATTACTAGGTGCTTTGATTCCACTGATTCCAATGGAACTAGTTGTTGAACCAGGGATCATCGAAGTTGTTAGGGGTTCCTCCTGAAATTTAGTCGATACTGATGATATTTTTGATGGTTCTGGAATTTTGCTCTGGAACGTTGGAATTGGTTTAATCGCCGGCTCCGGCAATTTACTCAGACTAGAACTAGAGACGCTTGGAATCGTTGTAAACTTGCCCGGTTCTATAGACACGGGTCCTGGTAATTTACTTGCAACTGTTGGAATGGACTTGTTAGGTTCGGGACCAGCCACCGAAGAAGAAACAAATGTAGACGTTGGAACTGATTTTGGAAGTTCTGGTCCAGGTAATTTACTTGGGACTACTGTACTAGGAATTGATTTTAGAGTTGGAATTGAGGAGTCTAATAATTTCCCAGATACTGTTGAAATTAAGGGCTGCTGTTGCTGTGGCTGCTGTTGTTGTGGCTTTGAAGAAGGTTGCGGTAACTTGCTTCCTGCTCCAACTGTAGGAATCGATTTTGAAGTTGATTCTGGTAATTTCTTGTAAACCGAGGATGTCATCAACTTGTTTCCAGGTGATTCGATTAACTTACTTAAAGGTATGGATGTTGTGGTTGTGACGGAGGCAGACATTGCTGTAGTAGTAGCTGGTGTAGGAGTTGGTGCTGCTTTAGGAGGATCAAACATAAATGTTGGGTCTTCTAAACATTTTAATCCTGAACCGATGATAATGGCCGTTGAAGGTGATTGCTTAGTCGCTCTGGCTACGGGAATCGCCGATGGCTGAGATGTGGCCGCTGTTGTCGATGCAGACATTGAAGCTAGCACTGAGTCTCTTACTTCTCTTGTTTCTCTTGTGCTGGCCGACATCGGTCGGACTTTATCCGACGCTGAGGATGCAACATGAGTTGCTATTGGTAGTGCTACTGGAGGAGATGCCGTTGTTCGTAATGGAATTGTTGTGGTTGAAGGAGATGCTGTAGACTTTGAGACTGAGGATGTTGCTGTTACTGGCGGGGACGTCGTTATTTTCGAAGAAATTGTTGCTACTGGGGAAGCAGTTAATTTTGAGGGCATTGCTGCTGAAGAAGTAGGAGCCGCAGTTGTGTTTGCCGGCGTTGTAGCAGTAGCAGAAGATGCCGATGTTTTTGCCGGAGTTACAGATACAGTGGAGCCCATCGTCTTTGATGGAGTTGTAACTACCGCCGGCGATGCCGACACCTTTGCTGGCGTTGTAACAGCTGCAGGCGATGCAGATGTTTTTGCGGGTGTTGTAGCGGCTGCCGGAGACGCCGATGTCTTTACCGGAGTTGTTACAGCTGCAGGTGAACCTACTGTTTTTGACTGTGCCGTCCCCGAAGCAGGAGAAACCGTTGTTTTAGCTGTTACTGTTGCCGAAGATGTCTTAGACTGCTGCATTCCTGCTGCAGGAGACGCAGTAACTTTTGCCTGAGTTGCTGCAGCTGCGGGTGACGCCGGTACTTTTGGATGTACTGTTGAAGCTACAGGAGATGCCGTTGCCTTTGAAAATACTGTTGCTGTAGAAGATGAAATTGTTTTTGAAGGAGCTGATGCTGCTACTGACGTAGTAGTAGCCGTGCTGGAGGTAGAACCCGTAGTTGTAGTAGTCGCGGAAGAATGTACTTTGGCAGTTTCCTTTGATCTCACGGCCCCAATCCCCATTCGTGGTTGTGGTGATGACTTGGCAGATGTGGGTACAATTTTATCTTTACTAAGACTTGTCGAACTTTTGTTAGAAATGCTTTTCTCACTTTTTTCCTCCAAACCGTGACCATTGACAGTGTGATGAGTTGATGACTGTGTTTGTGGTGAAACCTTTGGCTCTAATTTAGTAGTAGTTTGTTTAGGTTTAGAAGCAGAAATACCGTCACCCGATCCAGGACCTACCAAAATAATGAAGCCATATGTTTTGCCCAACCCAAATAATCTTTTTGCGATATCAATTTATTTACTACTTGCATGTCTACATTGTACGTCACAAATAGACACTGCGATGTGCAAAACTATATACCATTATAATTTGTTTAGAGATACAAGTTTTTTATTTCGCAACAACATTGTGTGGTCGATGAAACCAGGTAAGAAACGAATGAACACATTCAATTTGGTTTAATCATTAACACTAAATTCTTGCAAATCAAAAAGTTCAGAATTATATGATACAGCTTTGAATAAGGTTGAGGTAAATGTGATCAGCGCCTAATTGTAATCATTAAGAATCACAATTAGCAAGAGTGAATATAAAAACTTCCGAAATGTCTCTTACAATTATGACCGACAGCCATTCACACTTGTAAGAGGCATTTCGGAAGTTTATTTTCACTCTTGCTAATTGTAATTTTCAATGGTCACAATGAGGTGCAGGTCACAATTACCTTAATCAACCCTATCTTTAAAGGAAGTAGTAATATACGGTGTACCACATAGTCCCAGGTTGGACTAGTCACCAACAAGTATAGCCACTTTATCTAATGTGAATTGGTAAGTTCAAGCTTGCGTAATGTAATTCAAAGGGTCCCTGAAGTCAGTTCGTAGGAATAACAGACCTCTAATGCTAACTACCTACTTAAAACGATGCGATTCAAAGTAAGTACTTAATAGGTGTTTTTAATTCTTAACTAACTAAAAGTCAGTATTTGGGTAGGTATAATGGTTTTGAACCCTTAAGAACAAGTAAAAGCTGCTTGCTGAATTTGAAGTTTGATATAGTTATGAAAGGCGGTGCCTTATCGACATACCGCGAATGATTGAAAGCCAGTGCAATGTAGGAAGTTATTAACGCAAGTATCCAAAGGTCCCTTACTTATCCCTTAATGCAAAGGGGTGGGGTTTAAATGTACCATGAAAGTTCAGATTATGATTTCATTTGTGTTTACTTTCTTTAATACGTGCTGCGAGAACTAAAACTGCATCTCCCTATACAGCAGATATTGCACAGAGTACATACTAAACATAGTGGGTACAAAGTGCCCCATTTCTTGCGTGACTTTGGCTTGCGGCTCGTTACAAACAATCGATAAGTCGATAGGTTCTGCGCTGTTCTGGACTATGTTAAACTCCAGTGCAGCATTTATATTTATATCATCAAACTTCCCCAACGTCTTTCCTTTGACCTGGCTCATATAGCGTTTTAGGCTTTCAGCTCGTGAAATTAAACAGCGTCTCCTACATATGTAAGACAAAGTACGAGTTAGAATATGGGCTGATTGAATTGCTGAATTTGATTTCCCAGAATTTAACGCTCTCCTTACAAAAGAGCTCAATTTTGTTTTAATTGAGGCAGGTCAGGCTTGCAGTAATTAAATTGTTATTTACGATTATATGCTGTGCAGATTTCGTAATTACTATTATTTGCTTGTCATCCGATGTACGTAGGTACTCTAGAGATAACAAAAGTTGTGTGTGTGTAATTAAGAACTTAAATTCGCCAGGTAAGCGTTTAGAATGTTTTCTTTTGTGTATAGCATAGTAAAGTCCAACAAGGGATGTCATAGGCTTTATCGTCTTGTGTAGGTATACAATGTGCGTTTTCGTTCACATACCTGCCTTAAGGAACAGATACGTGATATGATGATGAACTTTTGACTTTGGCGGACGCTCTCTCTGAAGTAGCCAACTACTTAAAGGTTATTAGTCGTATGAAAAATGATTTAACAGAAATGAATGTGAAAAGTGATTGTAAGGTAGAGTAATGGAACAATGTTATTCGTTTAATTACGAGCAATCAGTTGACACGCAAATAACAGTAAATACGATAGCTACTAGTAAAGTACAGTTCAAAGTGATAATTATCTGAATTTTCAACTGCTGATTTTAATTTTGAATAAGTACCAGCGGCTTACCGAACTGAAGAATTACGACAGTGACATATGAACTTCTGAACATCTGGATTGCAAGTAATTATATAATAATGGTATTAATGATTGACCTAAATGAAAAGTGACATCAACTTGTGTACAATGTCATCTTACCTCGACAAGTGAGCCACAAAAACAATGTAGTTGTGGAACAAGAAACTCATTTGAAATTCTATAATCAATTAGAATGGCATATAGTTTTGCACACCACCTTAGGTACTAGGTACGGAATTAAATCTAGCTCGTGAGAGTAGTATAGTCTAAATAAATAGTATTGCATACAGATATACGATAGGTACGCAGAATAGATTTGAGTAGTTAAATATTGTCAGCGTGAAGTAACAACTAACGAAGATAGTGAAGAGGTAGTTAAGGTAGTTATAGGTATAGATAGACAGCTATAGGTGGAGAGATAGACAAAGAGAGAGAGATAGAGAGAGATAGAGAGAGAGAGTGTGTGGTACACAGCCAAGAAATACTCTGGTTCTACTACCACCATACCAACGACACAGCCACTACGTAACACGCACAAAAAGTACAAGGAACACAGAGAGAAACGTCGACTCAACTATCAAGGCAATAATTAATGGGCATTTGGGTATTGAGTATCCGTTTAAGTAACGAGTAATGAGTAAGGCAACAAGACACAGATAAGACTGATAACAAATTTCTATTTCTGACAACAGGTCAACTAATAAGACTAATACGTAAGTTTCGTTCTGTCCCTTTCATTCTCTCAACATGTCAAGATGTAAACAGTAAAGGCTTAGTATTTTCAGTTATTTTGTGTATGAACGACAACGACATTCAGAAGGACAGCGGTTCCAAATCTCCGAGCCGTGAAAATATTTGCGTCTGGGAAGGAGAAAGCAGGTCGAAGCTACTTTGGTTGAGAAATAGTATACCTGCACCAGAAATTTCAGCCGTCGAAGGTTTCCCAAAACCACCACCACCGCCACCAGCACCACCAACACCACCAGAACTCTCCACATCCTTCCCTCCAACCCCACTTGACATCACATTACTTCCCTTCCCAGTCACACCACCACCACTCGATCCTGATGACCCAGTGGTTGTCGCAGCAGCAGCTGTTGGCTTGGGGGGAACAGCAGCAGCGGCTCCGGGTTGACCGGATGAAATTGACAAAGGTACAGGTGCTGAACGTGAGGAAAATGATGAAATCGGCGATGATGCCATTGTAGAACCAGCGGATGAGTGATGAGTTGAAGTTGGGTGATGAATATTACGAATGTCTCCGTGCAACTTTTCTCCTGTGAACATTTGAAAATTTTCGATATCAAAGTTCATTTCTTTGCAATTCTAACAGCCAACTCAATTACTCAAACCCAACAACAAAAATATGCAATTATTACAATATTCTATAATTATACGATTTCAGTCTTATTTATTTTGTAAAGCTGCCAATCTATCAATATTATAGTAAGTAATACAAATAATCTAGATTGATCGAGATTCTAGTTAGAAATCAGTTCAAACGCTTATATATAATTCCAAGTTAGTAGTTAGCGAATTGCACTCCACAAACCGAGCATTATCAAATTAAATTATTCTTTTGTGAATGTTACTAGTTACGATCAACACAACGTCTTCATTCCACTATATCGACAGATACTATAGGAGCACGCTTTTTATATGTAGCCATGGACAAGAAAATAAAATATACCAAAACAGCGAGCAAATGGCATGGGTGATTTATTAGAGGGTTTTAGAATACGAAATGAAAACCTGTGAAATCATTGAAAATTATTTCAGTGTCACATGTGGTAGGCTCTAGAAAACGTGAAAGGTTTGTGAACAGAGCTGTTAAATGAGTAAGAGGTGGCATGTGATATTATTTGAACAAGATGAGATTGAAGGAGAAAGCCAGGAAGAAGCTTTAGAAGAAAAGAAATCCTAGGGTAGGTGAAAGTGATTTTTACCTGCTCTGAATCTTGGACTTGGGGGTGCTACACATAGGAGGGAAATATTATCATTTTGCTGCTTGACAAACATTCATAGAGGTGAAATAATAAGTAATATGTAGGACATTTTTTCTGTTTTGAGTTTCTTTGACATCATTTCCACTCACCTTCACGAATATTCTGTGTCACTGTGAAACTCTTAGTTGTATCCAGTGGCACCGTCCAATTAACCGGATCTGGAGATCGTAGAATCACCTATTGAAATCAAGTCACACGTGAATAAAATCGTTTAAGTCTCGTTTGTCAAAATCTTCATACATGTAAAAAGGAGCGGGCGAAAAAATGTCCTACCTAGTACATAAGTAGATTTTAATTACCTGCTCAGGTGATTTGACTCTAGTGGGTTCAGGCGGAGATTTGATTACTGGCTCATTATACCCCAAATATGGATCTGCCGAGTCTATAAAATTTATTCAATCAGTTTGTCAAAAAAGAGAATGATAAAAAAGAAAAATCCGATTACGATCAAAGACAAACATTGGTCGTCAGATTTTTGTTTTGTTTTTGATTGAGACACACATCTATGATAAGTATAAGTGAGACGGGCATTATAAATATATATTGAATAATAATAATAATGGTAACAATAACACTGACGATTGCACATTGACATTCACACATTCAAGTAATTATTTAAGATAGATATAGATAGTATGTTATATAAATGTTGTATAAATAGATAGACTTGGGTTGTTAATATAATAATAATGTATAGTAGGCCAATGTATATAGAGAGATACACAATAATTACAGTTAATATGTTTAAATAGAGTATATAGGTATATAAAAGAGAGTAGCAAGAGTATTAGATTGGAATAGAATATAAAATGGAAGTATATATTTACAACACTCACTTGCAATGCAAGCATGCATACCAATGCAAATGCAAAGTGCTCACCGACGACGACAACTCAAAATGTTTAGTAATCAAAATCAAACAAAAAATGAACCAAAATGAATAAAATAAAAAAACCCCGGAAAGCGAGAGTGGGAAATATGTTTGTTACTATATACTTATTTTCAAGTTCAACCACAACAACAACAACAACAATGACAACGCAACAATAATGACCACAACAAGATAATTAAAAAGTACAAACTACAAAAGTGGCAAATATAGAGGAATAAATGTTTTGTTGTATTATAGCGAGAAAGTTCGTATAAAGCATTGACTAGATTTGTAAGCTTAAAAATTTGTAAAAAAATTGTAGGTTAATACAAAATATATAGATTCCTTGACGTCCTCACTTTTATCAAACTGTTGCTGTTTGGCCAATTTGGAATTGGAATTGGAATCCCGGTCACCCTTACCACTACTAGCTTTAGGGCGAGGACTAGTAGCTAAAGTGGCTGTGTGAGTCCATAACAACAAGCGACATAACAATTAGGTAAATCAACCAATTAGTCCCTCTAATCCCAGGGAGTTGTAATAAATAGTAATAAATATAAATAATTGCACATCTCCCAAAACAAAGCACTATTGTATTAGTTTTTTAATAATTATTAATCTCAAAAAATTCAAAATCATAATCAGAAGATAAAAGAGAATGTAAAGAACAAGATAGGAATATTGAGATTAAAAAATAAAAAATAAACAAATAAAAACCCCAACATTGAACAAGGTTTGGAAGATTGAAAGTTGTAAGAGAATGATGAAATTTTTTAAACAAATTAAACAAGTTTATATAATTATATAGCCCACGATTAAAATTGCTTTAGCCTTTAGCCATCCAGCACATCATAGTTGCCATTGCCATGAAAAATTATAAAAACAAACTGAATCGTAATAATGGAATCATAAAATAATGGATAGGTTAATGTCACCAAAATTATACAATCATAATGTAGGTAAGTAGACAATAACAATTATTATAATAAAGTAGAGCCGCCTTGTAAGAAGTTCAAACTGCAAATTGCAAAATTCAATGCCAAATTACACTGTTCTAAAATTAATGGTCAAACGCATATAATAATATGAAGAATAGTAAAAAACGTAGTTTAATAATCAAAGCATTAAATTCTCTGATAAAAATTTAAATCATTTGTAAAAGAAAGAGACATTTTCCCATTGGAAGTAGAGTTTATAGGGAAGTGTTTATTAAATAATCCATAATTCGACCAAAAAAATTGTGAAAGAAAGACAGCTTTTGAGTTTCATATATTATATATGGTATAGTAGAAAGATCAGTAACTAATAGAGAGAAAGTTAAGAGAGAAAGGAGAAAAGATAGAGAAAGTCAAGAGTTTTTGTGCAATTTAATACATTATTGTACCGTTCATTACTGAATTTCTGCCACTGCAAGTGCGAAAAAGTTTTGCAAAATCTAATAGAATATGTTTTGTTGAATAAAAGTTGAAAGATGAAAAAGTTTGACATTGGTAATTGCTCTGATAGTTTAAAAGGTAAGAAGGAAATCAAAGTAGGTATGTAGAGGAGGTAATAATTTATTATAAATTTGTATAGAATTGTAAAATAGTAGCGTAAAATTTCTATCCATAGCAAAGACCGCAATAAGTTTCAAGACAAGAAGTTCTAGAAATTCTAGCTAAAGAACTATGATTGCTAGCTGCTTAATTACACTGCCGTTAATATAGTATTGAATTCTATGTAGCCATATATAGCAATTAGTTGAATTCGTTTTAATGGTTTACTTCCGCCTAATTTCTCTATTGCTAAAATTCAGAATTTCCTAATAGTTTCCTAAAGTAAGCATGATAAGTAAATGTAACTTTATACATTTTGAAAGAAGTCTATTATTAGTAATATAGCTGGTAATCTATATACTTATATAGCCATACAATGCGTTTAAATGCATGTAATCATAATTATATATATATATTTACAAAGAGCTTGAAAGCCTCGTAATATATTAAATTGCTAAAATGACATAAAGAATCTAATAAGTAGTTATTAGTTTAGAGTACTGACTTCAAATTGATCTACACACGCAAAAGATCGAGAGAAAAACAGTTGTAAAATTGAGTACAGCGCTAGAAACAGAACTAGGTATACATACACAACTTGCTATTATGATCAGAACTGAGAAGGAAACAAACTCGAACACAGAGCAGAATGGTGTTCCCAGCTTTATTGAAACCAAACGAAAAACGTTTGCAAACAACGGGGAATTAATCAGATCAATGATTTTTAAACGCGGGAAATAATCTATCAAAATGTCTCAACGTGCTCACACGCGCTTTTCTATCTCGTAGTAGGTAATGTGTGACTAATGTTTGGAAAACAAATTGGTTCTCAAGATAAACTGATCAATGCTGATTACGATCCAGGAAAGAAAGAAATGTATTTATGTAATTAATAAAAATGGAGCTATGGAGTAGAATAAAAGTGTAGATGAGAGAGAAAGAGAATACATAATAATATAATAATTATAAAGAAGCAAGAGCAGCATTTCGAACAGTAAAAGTAATAAATCATTGGCAAGTCGTTCAAAAATATAAGGTTTATAGGCTAAAAGTATTAATTAGGTAGTATTATTTATAATAATGTAAAGATAGATGAAATGTTTGTACAAAAATGTTTTGTTTCTTTTGTACAGTAAGTATATAAATTCAATACTGGAAGTAACAGATTGAAGTTGGGGGAGAATGTAATTATGTTTAAGTTACGATGGGTTAAGAAATACGGATAAAGAAATTGAAGTAGTTTTTTGAATCGGAATTTCGGTATTTCAACTGAGTACATGAGGTACAATAATATTGTATAATGCTTATATACACTTACTGACTTTTTGACTGACTGACTGACTGACTGTCTGACTGATTGTACGATCGTTGTTTTAATAATCTGATCAAAGAAATATAAAAAATGGACGGGAAACATGTTCGAAATGGATGACTTACTTGGCCTGGGATGCCTCTGTTGGGATTTCGGAGCAGTGCTAACTTGTGACGAGTCCAAATGGATTTTCCATCCTCCCGTACTACTACTACTGTCTTTCTCACTGGCTGATGAGGCAGCACTTTGCTGGCGAATAGTTTTCCTGGGTGAACGTCCAGCTGGTCCAGCCGAATGAGATCGTGCTTTAAAGACAAGGTTCAAAAAATGAAGGCATCATGTTAATTTCCCACTTGACCGTCTCTCAATTTCAACGAGTATATACACCTAATTATATAGTTTGAAATACGATTACGAATTACGAAATTATTACGAGGTATAAAAACACCAAGTGACGTTACAGGATTCTGAAAAATGTGTTTTCATGACTGCAACTACTGTACATACACAATTGATAGATAATAGGTACATAATCAAAATAGTAATGATAATGAAGGAGCTTGTGACAGCATCTGAGAATGAGCAATGAGTGCAAAAACCGAACCGACAATGGTTTGGAATTACAATTACAATTTACTATTACTCGCATCGCTACCATTATTGTAATCATTGTAATGTAACGGGAACAACGTAAATTCAAAGGATTTTACCAATTTTTTTTGGATCCATGGAGCAATCAAATTACTAGTGGGAAGCCCGATGAAATTGCATCAAATTGCAAGGCAGTTGATGGAAGATTGGTAGATTTGAAAATGGTGAACTGCTCATAACTACGTCACCACTGAAAATTTTACCAAACTGCAATTCTACCCATCTACCACAGCACCTACCATTCATCGGATTTTCCTCTACTATGATTTAATTAATTGCAGATTGTCAGCAAATATTCTGTTATTATCAATTTAGATAATACAACGGTCACACACTCGTACATTGCTAGACCTTTGTGTGCCCTCCATACATACATTTTAGCATGAGAAAGTGTCACCTCGATTTTACTCTTACTGGTCACGTACCGATCCGAATTGTGACTTGTGACATTTGTGACTCTACTGTGACCTGTGACTTCAACTTCATCGTCATGTAGACAGATATTTGAGCCAGTTATGCGTAAAAGTTTTCTAATTTCAAAAACTTATGATAATTAGTATTCAAAGTTTCAGTACTCAGTTTGTTTGAATAAAAAAAATGTCAGCATCGAAAGCATGTGTAATTTTCACAGGGAAAAATACAAAGGAAATTTTCCGGGTTCTAGACAAAGACAAAAATTCAGTGTTCTACGTTCTACACAGCAGCTTTGTGCTCTTATCTGAATATGTACAAGTACAATCATTAGTACGATTTTTATTGTTTTTTCTCGTCCATGCACGTTTACTACAACTTTCAGTTCACTTCTGAGGATGTAGGATTTGTTGGACACCTTAACTTAGTTTTATAATTATAAGCAGAAGTACTACTGGTTGAAGAAGTTCAAGTACCATGACACCATCTCACTATGTGCAAAGAAACTCTATATATAATTATACCCTTGCTGGAGCTGGAACTGGACGAACAGAAAAATGTATATGAAATAACCGACCAAGTTCGACTACTCCTCCCATGGCGGCTATGGTGGTATATGCCATAATATATATACGTATATAAGATATGTATATACACATTTCATCCACATATTATTTTTCAGAATGACTGGAAGTTTGCCAATTTAATAGAAACGAAAATGTTTATGATGCAGTTTTACCACGGACTCCAGTACACCCTACAATTCTGTCGTAGGTACATTGTTCTGCTTTCGTCGTTATAGGTGCTACATATGTAAATCATCCCTTACTAGCCTACCAAGGCCGGTAAAGTAAAAGGAAATGTATTAAGTCAGTTGTAGATTCAGTGTAAAAAAAATGCATCGTCTAAAAAAATGGAAAAATCTCCCCGGTTTATAAATCTATCTCCTTTTCCAACAGATACGTTGCAGAATATTGCAAAAAGATTATTATTTTCATGTCTAAAAACATCATACATATAAGTTTCAGGGGTATGTACCACCAAAGGCCTTCGAACTTGCTCGTTTAATACGTTCGCAATTCTGAGTCTGACCGGGCATGAATACTTATAAAAAGGTTACAAACTTTCTTTTCCAAGGCTTTATTATTGTACTTACTCAGCCTTCTCGTATCTACAACTACAATCTACTGCATTTATAGGTATCTATATCTTCATTTGTATGTGCACCAAATTTCCAGGGGTAGTAGTGGACCTAATCCAATAAAACCAGCAGAAGATTTTTACATTATTTCCTCCACCATTATTCTCATTATATAGAATAATATGTATTCTGTTATTTTTCAAATTCACTGTTCAAACCAAGAACAAATAAAACTAAGTGGAACAAGGAGTTTATTAGTACATATCTTTTTACATACGCCTGAAAAAGTGAGACCGCACTAGGCAAACATACGCCTAAGCTAAACTCTCGTTCTCGTACTCCTACGAAAAAGCCTTGGGAATATAGTACTTGAAACCCATGTATTTACATAAGCTCAGAGAACGTAGTCAGTAGTCAAATGATATCATCAAACAGATTATAGATTTTTTGTGTTCTGCTCAATTTTATCCAGCCGACAGTTTTTCTCGTTTTTCGGGCAGACAAGCTCGTATCCAATTACGGTGTGAGAGAAACATAAAATACTAAAAGTACAGATGTTATCCAGTTATCTCTGCTAAATGTCGTATAAATATCGTTTTCACGCTATGAATTTATGATTTTTAGATTCATGGAAAAAGTCTAGTGCTACGAATTTCCAAAAATGACTCCCATAATTAAATGTAAACAAAACTCCCGGAAAGGTGATTTAAAAACAAGAAATTCAACTGTAATCTATAAATCTAAGTCAAAAACAAAGTCATCACAATCCAAACTGACATCGTAGTACCTACCATTCAACAACGTCTACCTAAAGCACCTAACCTACCGACGAACCTACCTTTTTCATACTCACACTTTCCACGTCATTCCAGGAAAGTGCATGTAGCACGATAAGAACTACACTATTATTAAGCTCTCAATAAAGCAAAACAATTACACTAATAATAACAGTTGCAAATAAAATTCTGGTCTCGTACACCCGAGGCTAATATGATAATTATCGTACACAATATCCTGTTAGGTACTTAATTCTTATTTAACTCTAACACTGCACATGGATTGAGAGGTTAACATTTCAATTACAATTAGGACTTATTAGCTACAGATGTTTCCTCGAGAAAAAAAGAAACAATCCTGTCGAGATTTGACTATGGTAAATGTTAGAGACAAACGTGAGTGCGTGCAAAAGCGATTCTGTGCGACGACACGATGCGATGCAGTATAAGATTGCAAGACAGTAAACACATTAAGGTATGATTGACAAATACGAATGTATAGATCTTAGGAACTTCTCGAGAGAGAAACAGACAGAAAAGGAGAAAGAGAGAAAGAGAAAAAGATAGAGTAAAACAGAAAGAGCAAGAGAGAACAGCAAAGATTGATCAAAATCTTACAATGAGCTTAGTAGTAGACAGATTGACAGATAGGTAATAGATTTCGATGGTGTTGAAAATATTATGTTTGTAATTTTACCGTAAGGGAAACAGAAGAATATTTTTTACCTTCTCGTAACAGTTTGTTAGTTTTAGTTTCAAGAAGGGTAGAAGTAGGTTTATGAGATGGTGGCCGAGGTGTAGTAGTTTTCATTTCTACACAGAACATGAAACAAGCAAAAAGCACTCTTCGTAAAAGCTCATATATTTGCTCTGGCAATATATTTAGTAGTAGTACTCATGAATACAAAACTAACATAATCAGTTCATTCGCAGAAGAAATCCAAAATCCAAATCGACTATCGATACAGAAATTATTTTATTCTTTACTTTCAAATGTTCTAATGTTCAACAAATCAGAGAATAATAAGCGACTAATAAGAAGGACTCAACTCAATTCAACTAAGAAATAGTTATAATTATCAGCAACGTCTAGAATTCTAAGACACAAAGTCATATAATTACTAAGAGAACGTCTTCGTACCAAAAGAATATACAGAATATAGTTTTAACTAGCGACTACTACAGCATTCTGCATTTGCATATGTAAAACGTAAGTAAAACGAGACGCTAACCAGTTAGCTAATCGACGTTCACGGTACAACATGTGTGTATTGTGGTCTGTCCGCCGGTTGCATCGAGTTTGTTCAAATACCTAGGTTCAGTGTACTTGCTACATAGCGTACATATCTCTTCAAAGTGTCAACCACTGCAATACGTAATTATTGTGCTCGAAACAAAATCAGGTACCAATACGCAACTTTCTTGCTTGATTAACTCCATTTAGAACGTACCACTTTGGTTGGTTTGACGGAAGTACGGTATGTATCGAGGACACATGGGTATTATGGTTCTTGGTGGCTTTTCACCACCACAGTTACTAATATTAGTCAGTTGGTAGCAATTTTACCGTTAGTTGACGAACGGGTGAGGAAAAGTGAAAGTAAGGGAGAAAACAACTTAATAAATGGTGAAAAGATTAATTTAATCACGTACTACCGAGAACCCCCCTCGTACCCGCACGCTGGGCTACAGTATAACTTGACATATATACAAGTATATATATATATATAATTATACATATCTAACGTGAGAAAGCACGTATGTTTATCTAAAAACGAGATAAGGCCAGCCTTANGTATATATATATATATAATTATACATATCTAACGTGAGAAAGCACGTATGTTTATCTAAAAACGAGATAAGGCCAGCCTTAAGTCACATATGGAATGAAATCGCATTGAGTACAAACTCGCCAAAGCAACCAGCCAGAATTTCTCTGAGCGTTTCCTCCTCGTTTTTATGTTCACTCAGAATGTCAAGTCATGTCCTCGTGTCCTATACAATACAATACAAAGGATGAATTCTATTCATTGTCAAAAGTTTTAGCCTTAACCCTTGTCTTATTTTCATAAAGGCAGACAATACCTACATATTCTATAAAATACTATCATATCATATTCACCATAGAGTGAATTAGATCGGATGGAAGACCCTGACACGAAGGGAATAGAGAAAACAACTTTTGACAAAGTCACACAACTCAAATTTCACTTTCACAATCACGATGATGCCCTGATGATTATCATGAGTTGCTGTTTGCATTTTCTATACTCCTATTTGCTATTCCTGCTACGTTCCTCTTCATTACCCTTTGCCCTTACTCCTTACTACCAACTACATATTTAGTTTAGTAACAAGTATGACCCTCTATGTTTAGCCTCTGTATTCAATTTAAGAAACAAAATTAATTTAGTCTTTTGGATATGTCATTGTAATCTCACGGTCGTGTCTGGTACTTCCCACAAGGCTTTAATTGTTTGGGAAAGCTCATGAAGATGAAATTGCAATGGAGCTGCTGGTATTGCAATTACTTCTCCTGCTGCCAGCAATGTTTTTTTTGCAATTCCACTGCAGTCATAGTTTTGCAATTTGGCTGGTTTTGTTTCTGCTTTCAGTTTCTTCGTTCGAAAAATATAGTTAGTGCCAAAGTAGCGGAAGTATAGGAACTTTCGTTAACAACTAACCCTGAGTAAAAACACACGTGGAGGTTGTTCTTTCATTTCTCTTGCATTTTGAGCCAATTTCGTAATTTTCCGTGTTTCGTCTGTACAAGAGGGTAGGTAGGGATAGAACAGAAGAGAATACAAACGTAGGTGGGTAATTACATTAAAAATGAATATCATAAAGTCCTGCTCTTTCGTACCGTAGGATTCAATACTCTGATTGTTGTTAGTAAAGTACACTAGTTGGTACGTAAAGTATTTTGTACTGTATTCAAAAAACGATCGATTTAGCTGTAGTCAAATCTAAATTAAATGAAATCCATCTACATGTATACATAAGTATTATACAGACAGACAGGCACATACTTTTACATCTTAACGTGATTACGTACAAGCATTTTAACGCTTAACATTACGAATTAGGAATTCCAAGTATGATTACAATTACAGAGTAAAATTCCAAAGCGCCTGCCTACCTTTCACTCTTGAGGTTGATTTATTCTGAATTCGATTCTCTTCCAACAATTTCTTCTTCGAAGGCTGGACGGTATCTGAGTCTTTAAAATGCTGGAAAAATAGAATCAAAAGGCATCTCTCAAATTTCAAATGCTATAAATATCACTCAAGTAAAAATAATTCCCTCACAAAACCCTGTCTCAAGCCTCGGCTCGATGTAGAGCGAGACTTGACAGCAAACGACACAGAGGTAGAGAGGTACGGGAAAAAAGCAAGTCATAAAAGTCAACGTCAAAATCGCCGTCTCACTCACGTTGGCAATTCTAGCATACAAAGACCATACCAACCGGGATCTATCCCTTCATTTCATAGCTACCGAAAGCACAGTTTAAGTCACACTTCACACATTTAACAAAGGCAAACTACCCATATAGATATCATAATGTGGAGGCTGGAGCTGGCAGAAGGAGTTGGCTGTGCATTTGTTAGAGGGAAATAATACAAGTCTCCAGGGACATAAAATATACGAATGAATAGCATCATGCCAATTCAGTGTCTATGAGAGGGAGAGAGCAAGAGGGGCCGGGAAGAGGAGGGTTGCCCGCTTGTAATGATGTATGTAATATGGTAAATGATTTGGATTCGTAATATGGCAAGTAGGTGAATGTGGGAATGGAGCCTCTTACAGCATCCCTACACCAGCTCCGTCTTTCTATTTCTACATATGTACATTGCGCCCAGGCAGGAGGTAGAAGGCAGGGCTGAAATTCGCTGAATGAGAAAAGTTGAGTCTGTCTGGAAGTCTGGAAGCTCTGACACTAGCTAATATTGTGATGTAGCATGGAATTATACTAGATGATCATATATGAGTTGTGAACTGCATCAAATGCACTCGTAGACTTTCATACATATTTAAAACGAGGACGAGGCAAAGTCGTCCCTTTTATTTATAGTCCAAGCGTGTACCTTTGACTTTTCCAGATCCGAAATTGGATGCTTTGGTGTGGCGGTGTGGGGCCGAGCATGTGTGGGTTTTCCTGGATAACTCTTCCTAGCATTTTCCTTGTCCTTTTCTTCTTTAGATATTGACCTTCAAAAACAACACAAAAACATGTACCATGATCCAAACCGCGATTACCCTCTCTTTCCCCATCTTCCACTTCGGCTTCGTTTCAAATCAATTAGAGCAATAAACTTGCTTCATTTTCAAACCACAAGCTTCACTAGGGAAGGAGGATAAAATGGAAAAAAGAATAGGAGTTTGGAACTGAAACGAGATTGGAAACCTACTCGGAAAATTCGACATACTGGCTACTGTGATAGCCAGTCACGAACACAGATTGTGAGTTTGTTTAGGAGCTCTATGCTGAAGAATTTGATGAGAATGGAAAAATTGTGGATGGCTGAAGCTGGGGAAACGATTAGTGATTTAGTGATAGAGCGTAATGAGGCTAGAACAGGTTAACAATAGATCAAGGACAAAGGACAAAGACAAGAGGAGAGAGAGAGAGAAGTGTAGGATGGGGGAACTGCAGGAGCGGATAGGCAATTAGCATAGACAATTAGAGGATCAATGAGAGAATGAAACTAACTTGGGAGTAGTTGTGATAAGAGCCAAAGCAGCTAGTGAAGTCCGTCTAGAAACTTGATCCCATACGTGTTGATGGTAAACTTGTGCAATATTTTGAGGTCCGAGTTCAGTTCCCCATCCACGAAACTAATTTAGATTAACATGGAACATGGAACATCATTACACTCACTGTTTACTTTGAATCTTGAAAACATGAAAACATCTTTTCGACATGAAACGTCAACGAGAAACCCAGCCGGGGCAGAGAGACGTACTCAACTCCTGAGTCTTGTACTTTTTGCACGAGCGTGCTGTGACAGCAACGACTACACTGTGTCGGTCGATCTTCCTTGTCGGAGCTGTGCACTGTGCAACCATACGTTGCAGTCATGGGAAACTTCGTCACTCTTATCTACATAGGACCCACAACGTGGTTTAACTGCCTTCAAGCTATGCAATGAAAATACAAATTACGTTCAATTACCTATCTACAGTAGTTTTCGTTTGCAGTCGAATGAAAATAAATTTGCTAAGTCTTTTTCTTACTTCTACTTCCCATTCTCTGTCTACTACTTCCACTTCCACTCACATTAAATATCGTCTCGAGTTGGGAATGAAATGGAGCTACTTATCTTGCAACTTGCTGTTGGATTGTAAACCTCGTCAAATCTAATATGATGTAGCAGTAGTTTCCCTTCTCGTCCTGTCCTTTGTAGGCTTTTGCCGGGTGCTTTTGCTCTTTCCCAACTACTTTCCCTTTTTTACAGTTTGAGCTAGTAAAATATAAAAACTAAAACCAAGGAAAAATTCTATTAAACTACAACTACAGCAGACCTACATTAGAGAAGGGTGCATGGATGGGGCAAAGACATTTATTTCCTTGCCTACTTATTATTCCACTCAGTGCATCCTTCATTTCATTTCATAATATTAAGTAGCCATGTATGTATCAATTTAAGCACGCTTGTCCAACTATTGTAGTATATATACGTGTTAAACGCCAACGGTATCTGCCAACTATATTTAAACCCTTGCCTTGCCTTGCAAATCAAAACGCTCGCTTCAGAAATTTCAAAAATTAGCCTATTGTTCGTTATGCAGCTACCTACACCGATATTCTCTGCCCCGTTTTTCGTTGATGGGAAGGCACAAGAAAGAAGAAAAGTAATTGGCAGGAAATTGGGATTGCGATTGCATTGCCTTATATATCCTTACCTTATACTCTCCTGCCTTTTTCCTCAGTTCAATAACTTCCTTGTACCAAGGGTTTCCAATCTCTTGATCTCCTTTCTTCTTGAAGAATTTTCCATCGACATATTCATACTGTGAGAATGGCCGAAACCTTTTCTTATACTCTGACTTGTACTCCTTTCTAAATAGGTTAACCCAACCGACCACATCAGACCAGAGTCAAGGCAGGACGAGGACCAACAAGAGACCCGACCAGACCAGATCAGAGTAACCAACCAACCAAGAAAAGACAGACAGAAAACAATTTCGTTAGATTTAACTTTTCTTCGGCAAATTTTATTTCAGCATCAGCTCCTTAGTCCCATAGTTTTTCGTTTCCCTTTTTATCGATTTGAATGAAGCTATAGGAAAACAAGTGGGCGAACGCGGCTGGATAAACCGGACATTTTTAACGTGTTGTTTTTACTTCCCACTCACGCCTCTTTAGAGTAGAAATTACAATGAAATGAAATGGGAATGAGCTGAGCTAGTCAAGCAGGATTGACTACTCCCGGAATGAAAAAGAAAAAAGAGAGACAAAAAAAGGAAAGCTATATGGAGAAAAAAATATTCAAATTGAATAAGAATTTTATTTTCTGCAGATGCGAACAGGAGCACTAACTTTTTAAACTCGTCAAAGTTTCTCTGCTCTGGAGCCCCATCCGTGGACACTTTCTCCTTTGAAATGTGAAGTTTTACTTCCGCAGCCGAGTGGGACGGCACAAAGTCTCTTAATGCTCCTTGCTCACCACTGCCACCCGCACCACCACCACCTCCTCCACCAGGATTCTCTGTGAAATGAGAACTTACTCCAGGGGCTGAGGTTGTCATTCCGCTACCGGCACTCGTATCATCTGTTCCACCAAAAACAACAAAAAACAAACCGACACATAAAATTACCTTCAGTAACTTCTTCCAAACAATACAACAACAACATCGACAATTCATGTCACCATTCAATGGCTCAACCAAAACCAAGTTTTGCTTGCAAAACTAAGGCAGAAGAATTTATTTTTAAATCCTATCAATATATCGAGCTCTTCCAAGTCTGTGTGACGAGTTGAACTGGAAGTTGAGCCAAGTTGAACCAATGCATCACTTGGAGGCTGGAGGGATCAATGCAATAAATATGTCACTGACATATTTCCTTCCATCCCTCAAACTTCCCAAAAAGAATATCTGGGATTGCATCCATAAATTCATCGTCATGTGAAAATCATTCTACTTTTGGCATCTTAATTGGCTTGACTAGAATCTGATCATTTGCAAAGCGACTAATAACCCAAATCCTATTACACACATGACCTGCGCACAAAAATCGCTGTCTCGACAACCCTGTTTCGGCATTCTTGGAGAGTGCAATAAGCCATGAATAATTTGATTGTGGATAATATGGTACATAATGTGAAGGTTTATGCAAAAAAGGAATCCTAGCTTACGTCGTGTAAATAACATTAGTGTGAATAAATGGCTTGAGAGCCGAGAGCATCTTACCAACAACTGCACTTCGACTGTACTCGGGCATAAGGCTAAGTTTTTGAGAATGAATTGGCGCTATATTCCCAGAAGATCGGATCGTTCCCATAGACATAGACTTCCTCGGTCCTCCACCTCCACTGCCGCCTGTTCCGCTAATATTCTGGGTAGAATAATAAGACCAACAATTAGTCAACTTCATACTGCTTTCTTATTTTCTAAATGGCCTCCAGTTTCGCGATTTTCGCACTTTGTAAATTTTAATGCTACATTATTATTATTTTAGTACAAAATATTATAAAGGCAGAGTGGAAACTTTCAGTGTTCTCCTTTATACTTTGTCAAAATATTTCAATATTTTAATGTCGTTGGCGCAAATGCAGACTTGTCGTTGTTCCAACAACTCCTTTTCTTTTCTCTTCTGTTGTCTTCAGTGTTCGAAATGTTAATCGTCTAGAAGTAATTAAAGTCGGACGGAGTGAACGCGAAGAATGAAAAGTATGAAAATGCTCTCAACTATATAGATACTCGTACTAGTGCTCGTAGACACGGTACATACAATACTAATTGTATTTGTCCCAAAGTCTCGTAATCCAGTATTATTATGATAGGACCATGTGCTGTATGGGCTGTGCTGGGCTAGACGTTTGTTCTGTTCTGTACTGTTTATGACTGTCGAGACTGAACAGGAATAAGTTCCTACACATGTTCGTCTCATCAGAAAATCAAACAAGGATACTAACTACGTATAATTTACACTACTCCATTACTTCATTACATACCTCCTTCTACTAACTCGCAATCTTCGACTCCACTCTTCGGTAATTATATTACATCACTATTTCCAATTTCCAACTAGCATGACTTTACTTCCAACACCATATCGGCATACAGAATACCTATGTATCTACTATCAACTCCACTGTCCACTATCCCCTAGCGCCATGAACATATATTCATAATGTAATTAGTCCAGCCTAGAGTGCATTCTACCGGTTGGTCGCTAATGTTGGTTAATATCTTTGGCTCTTAGGGACCTGGACAAGGCGACGGAATTTCCAACCAATAATCTCTGACCGATGAATTAGAGTTAAAGTCCAAGTAAGAGCCAAACTCAGAGTCAGAGTTCGCAAAAGAAGGGAATTTTCAGAACAAATGGTGAATGGGGAATTGGAAATAGGAGCAGCAGTCCTAACCTACCACCTACCCATGTACGTATTCACCTAAATACAAGGATATATAGTAAAAGCTGTTCTAGAAATTCAAGTTGTTTTGGAGCTCTAGCAGCAAGCTAGCAAGCTTGCTTTCGTTTCTCGTTTGATTTGTTTACGTTATCATTTACGATTAGCCCAGGGCCGACACCAACAAACCCGGCATCTTTCACTTCACGCTTGAAGTTAAACGTGTATACATGGCCGAATGTCGAGCACACGAAACCCAACCAAAGCTGAATCAACTGAGTCTAAAATTTCATTTTTCCCGTATATTATGTAGAACCAAAGAAAACCAGAACGCAACAGAAATATTAGGTAGGTCTCTGCTCTTATTACTCTGATTCTCACTCTCACTCTTGCTCTGCAGTATCTTTTTTTAGTGCTGTATCAAAAGTTGCTACAAGATTTAATTCAATGCTAAAGCCTAAACTCGGCGGTAATAAAGTCCATGTTTCTGTACAACAGTCCTTAGCTGCTATAGTTAGATAATGCGGACCCCTATTATATTTGTACAGAACCATAAGTAGTACAAGAACATACAGCATCAAACCAAGTCAAGTCAAGTCAGAAGTCAATACCATAAGCTACACTTTTTAATTGCTTTCGTTTCTAGCTCCTGCAAGCAATATTTACAAAACGGGATTTTTCCATTTAGAAATATTGGCCGATCGCCCTTTCACAGCCATTGAATGAAATTGAACATAAAACCAAGGGACAATATTATTCTTAGTACGTGTATGACGTAATCGCTATTTATCGCTATGTCGTGATTGTAGGTCAGCACTGCAATTGCAAGGGAGTCACTGAGAAAAGAGAGAAAAGACGAGAAGCATTGAGTCAAATCCATAATCTGCCGAACATCTTATCGCTCTTTTTCAATCCCATCAAATTCCGAAGAGTACAATATGAATCCACGTGGTAGCAGAGCCACAGTAATATTATTAGTACCTAACCTAGGTGTCTAATGTGCTCCTGGATCATTCAACATTACTATTACGTCCAAAGCTTTTCTACTATTTGTGACTCTGGTCAAAATGATGAAACTTGAAAACACTAATCGCTATACACCTACATATACTGGAAAGACGGAGAAGAAGGTCTGATGGAAAAATGAAATCATGATCATAATAATAGTTCGGCGAGAATACGAGGGCAAATTAAAATTGCAAAGTTGAAATACAAGTCCGAGAGGGAATTGAATCTCCGTATTTTTACTGCTTTCCTTGAGAAAGAAAGACTGGAACTGGTACTAGTACTGGTACTGCTACTGGAACTTCTGAAACCACTTGCCTAGCCATTAAATCCATAATCTTGGCATTTTATTGGACATGCAACATGCAAGGGTTTCTTGCCGCAAACTTGACAATCGAGAATAACTTAAGACCGTCTTCTCGCTCCATGTACTTGCAATTGTACGACACACAACCTACTTTCGACCACCTTTAGTATTACGATGGAATAGTCTGGAGGAATACGCACCTTACCAACAACGGATAACCAAGAACCGATGGAAAGCCAATGAAAGGAATCCAACGTAAACCAATTCAATCGAATCGGAATCTAATAGGCAGTCACTAATGAGTCGTCAAATAAAAATAAATCTTGAGCTATGGCCTCCACGTTATTTGTTTGGTCTCATGTGGAGTGTGTGAAGACTGCTGTGTGCTGCAGTTGCTTGCAGTCTTCAACTTCAAGTCAAGCAAAGTCCGATTGGTTCATATGACCATGGCTACAACTATAAGAGTTCCAAGTACAACTACACCTATGACCGTAGAGCACTAGTCACTGTATGTAGCACGTGGAAATACCGAAAGGAAATCGCGGTAGTAGTATATAATGGTACTTTCGTAGTTTGGTAGTCTTTCGAGTTCTATGCCGTATTTGTGTTGTAACTATTGTGAGACTGCAGTAATGTATTATAAAAGTTGGTAAAAAAAATTAGCGGTCTAACGTTCTTCCCCTTTCTGAATGGGCTTTTATGATGGGTAATGGAGTCTAAATGAAAGTGAGGAGTAGACGGTGGAAACCACTGCTTCAAAGAGAAACAGGCAGGCAAGAGTTTCTGAGTTTCTCGTCTCCTTTGGGTTCTGGTTCTGGTTCTGCTTCTAGTTCTCGAGTCTCGAAAGCTGAGGACTGAGAACTCAGAACTGAGCAAACTAATGCAATCAATAATAAAATAATGTATGATGCTGTACTCACTACACCTACTGTAGTGTAGATATGCCTGGCACGGCACAGTAATCCAATGCAATGAAGGTAGGATGAAGTCAATCCATTGTAGTTCTGTAGTCTTGTACATGGAGGTAATATTTCGTAAAATAAACCTCTCGTGTCTCTCTGCTTGTTTTTCTAACAGACTGGCATTTAGACAGTTTGTGCCAAATTCAAACCCTCCGTCTTCTACTCACTCACTCTTAGTTCTTCAGACCCGACTCAACTCTCTACTCTCTATTATAAGCCTTTAGATCTATTATCCATTCTATCCATCATCCAAACATCTATCCCACGAAACACTTCTGCCTTTAGTACCTTTACCTTCCCAATGCCCACCTTCATTACACACCGCAGCAGTACTACTCTATAGACGGCTCCATGGAAAAAGAGAAGTAGGTATAGACGACGAGTGAATATAGTGAGGAGCGAAGAGAGAACAAGAGACTTGGATGAAACTAGTTGCTAAATTAACTTATTCAAACTTTTACTTCCCTCCATTCATACTTCATATAGTCTTGCCACTCGGAGACTCGGCTCTTTTCTATAATAGATAGATCTGCGGCAGTGCGGTTGAGGACCAAGCAGTAGCTCACTCCAGCATGTCTATCTTCCTTCATAGTCAGTCACTGGTCTAAATATCTAATCAAGCTTATCCATGCTAATCATTGCACACATAACCTAACATGGCACACATTAAATTATAATATATACCGACTAATACTTTCACCCAGAATTTGTTTCCTTCACTCAGTCTAATTGATGCTGAATGCTGACGGACATCAGAGGAAAGTGAGCAGTGATAGGAATTTCGGAGTGAGCGCACAAAGACAGCAACAGCCCCACAGCAACCGTGGTTTTAAAAGTGTCTATATTCACCCACTGTACAAATAATCTGCATTGAGAGAGACCATACATTTCTTATTCTAACATTTCTCAGCCTCTGCATTCAAATTCTACACACACGTGCCACACCTACAACAAGACTACGATACCTACTTATTACTCCTATCTATATATATTTGTATTAAGAAATGAGCTCGCAATACAATCTTCAGAGCGACAGGAACGCGAGAAGAGTCAACGCAAGAGAAAGTATCGGATGTTTCAAAACTACGTATTATTTATGTACACTGAGTGACGCATGTACAACCAAGAAACTACCTGCACACAAGTTTATTTGACTTGGTCTCTTCCAATATTAAATGAAATATAACCATAACCCAGCAAGTCGTCTTCTAGTCTTCACTCTCATTTATTGTCCTCCTCTGTGTATGCATGCATGTCTTTGGGATTCAGAGTTTCGGATGAAAAAACAAGACACGGCACCGCCGACACGACAAGGCAAGAAATATTCAGGCATGTAATTCCAACTGGAACTGGCAAGGACGCATTGGGGAAAATTCGGCAAAATTCATAATCTATGAGAATACAGTATACCTGAAGATGCTGTCGTTCCACTTTTAGTTAATTCTTTTTTCATTTGTGAAAGCAAGAGGAAGATATCATGAGCACAATATAACCATAATGTTGTTTCAAGACTTCTTGCCAACTGTTTGTGATTGGAAGCTGACATGTTATTCAGCTGAAAGCAATTGTGGGCAACCTTGCATTTTGTATTGGGGGACGAAGAATATTTTATAATTTGAATAAAAGCAATCTTGAGTAAGCCTATAATGGTATTAGGCAGGTTTCTCTGAGATGAGAAGGAGTGGCTTGGAAAGTTTGGTCGTATGAAATTATTTGTTGCAATAATAACGTCGCAAATGCAACTGATGTGGGTTGTGGTGGAACCACCACTCAGAATGGAACGGCACCGGTAATTATTGGGTCATTTACTGTTATTTGTTCTAATAAATTTCCACCAGAAATACTCTCAAGCCATACCAACTTCCAGTCTAACACCTACACACAAAGATACCAAACACATCCATCCATAGCAATGAACACGAAACGAAACAGTCACCATGCCATGTCATTTAGTGCCATAGCCATAGCCACGGTTAGAGCAAGAGCAATAGCAAGAACCAGAGCCAGCCAGCCTAAAAGTAACGAAAGTAAAAAACTAAAGAGTGAACTTAGAGTAAATGGCTGGAAATTCACGAAGAAAAAGTTGATAAAACATGTTTGCAATGAGAAGGAACTGAGAAGCTACCACTCGGCGCCCATCTTGAATACATTATGGTCACGCAACATTTCAAGATAACTTTGTTTTGTTTCTTGCATCCCTTGCATGACTATCACTACGTCCACGGCTACAAAGTTCAGCCACCGTTCTCCCAAACCTAGATATGTATTTCATATTATGGTGGTATATGTGTATTCCACGTGCGGAAGGTTGCGTATATAAAACCAGACTCACACAGTCGTATTACTCCACTAATAAAATACTAACGTGTCTGATTACCGGCCACATATTTTCTCCTGGTCAGTCAAATATATGGTCGAAATAACGAGTCTATTATTCTCAATATTTTTTACTCCGTCCACTATCTGCAAATGTATCATTATTTCAGCTACACTTACACAACTCCCTTTGTCACAAGGAGTAAATATTGTCACTAAAAATTCTCACATTATCTCAAGAAACCTGGGAGTTTGAGACACCAAAGGATGTAGGTATACATAGTGAAATGTTGGATTGAGCACGACAGTTAGGCTGTGTGTGGCGCGATATTATGCAAATCTACCTGTAATTAAAATGGTAATGCCAGAAGGATGAATTCCTTTAGTACACTGTAATATCCATTTCTTTATAACGTAGAGAAGTATAACTTACGCATTCCCTCCAAGAATGAAATGGAATATTATCAAGGTCTTATTTGTGTAATGGAGAATAAGAACACAGCTACGGGGAGGACTGGGACACAGCGATAGTGGTTCATTGCAGGAACGAGCCAAGAGCAAACAGGAGTGGAAGTTGGAAATTAATTAAATACAAATTCCATGTGATGAATGAACCCGTATGAAATCCAATTCCGAGTCAAAATCTAGTTCATATCTATAGAAAGTTGGTGGGAGAATAAACAGTAAACTGAACTGCTTCATATTCTACTATTTTATTCAGTCTAATCTCTTTAATGCCCAACCAATGCCATCGCCATGCTCGTATAATGTATCACTGGACCTACATATATGCCTACGTACCTACAAGCATGGGCCACATACACTACAATTCCCATTATCCCATTCGAATCCAATACAAAGAATCTGAAAGACTGTAATTTATAACATGCTGATGTCTATCACTGACCGACTCTGGATTTCAAAATTAATGGCAATCAATACATTTATGTACAGTGCATTGGTATGTGGTGGCATGGAAATTCTTGGCAATTCTGGTTTTGGCTTCGACTTCGGCGTTGCCTCTGCCTTTGCTATTTGCTATTATCGCATATCAACGAGTGTAGTCATTCCTATCGTATTTCCTATAACTTTAAATTGCATAATGGAATTAAAGATACGCTCTCACAATCTAAGCTCAATGCGTGCATATCTTGAAGCGAGCGCATGAATTTTCTCTTTTCTGTTCATTGCTCTCTCTCTCTCTTTCTCTCTCTCTCTCTTTCTTTCTCTCTCTCTCCTTCTCTCTCTCTCAAAAGCATAAAAGGAAACTCTAGTAGGTACCTTTCTGGAGGATTGCAATCGGAATGGAAATTGATCGTTATTTTCAAGCAAATACGAACAGAGAAAATGCAAAGGTGCCTTGGAATACACCCTGACTAGGATAGAGAAGTGTGGAAGGTAGGAAGACGGGTGGATGTGGATTTGTTTCTGGATATTTACAATTCCACGGAAGACTACACAAAAGCCGTCCCGCTGTCCGATAGATAATTCCAATTCATTGTCCAATTGTCCTCACAGATATTTGAACTGAATGTGAATGTAAATGTTGAACCGTTGGTGTTGAATGGGACTCACATAGTCAGACTCAGTTGAGGTGTAAGTGTAAGTAATGTAAAGAGAGTGAGAGCAGTTGGGATGGCGACTCATTGTCATTTCTAATCCTTCGCTTCTCAATGGTCTTGTTTCAATTCCACATCTCAATGGTAACACCAACACCACAATTATGAGGGTAGACAGCCGGCGGATATGACCGCTAATTACTTTATGACTGCCTTTCGACTGCGTGCACTTGAGGCTGTATACGACTGCAGGATACACTCACGATTTCACATTCTAATCATCCTAATGTGATGTCGGTACATACATTAGAACCATACCATTTTACCACCAATAAAACTCCCAAGCACGGACTAAATCACATTCGTAATTACAAATTTACCAATTTACGAATTGCACACAAATCCCCGAAGAGAATAGAACTAGTTCGATTCTTACAAGGGGAGGACGGAGGACTGAGCTAAAATCGAATGTAGCATTCGAATTCTAAAGTGGACAAGGCTGAAGTGGGACCAGTGCAACGGAGCACAAAGTTTGTAGTGGAGGCTGTGGAGATGACAGGACTTGGCAGAGAGTACTCCAACATTGATTCATTGGATAGGTATATTTATATGTGGAGCTTACTGTACTGTGCTGTATGGTGTTGTATCGTTACGTATCGTATCATAGCGTATCGTAGGTAAGTTGTTTCCTTGTATTCCTATTGTATGATGTTTTGGAAAAAAATGATTAGTGATGGATATAAACTGACAACTGACCGTGAAGCGTGAATCAGGACAAAGACTAGCTTCAAACGCCGTACTTGATTTGGTTAACCATCCATTGGAGCTTCTGTTAGCTAATTCAGGATGTTTTTTCCTTCGTGGAATCGACTGTTCTTCTGGCCCTTTAAAAGGAAATCATATCAAAATGAAAGATAATCAAAACTAGAATTGATTTCCATTGTATTCTTTGAGTGATTTGTCTTCTCTCTCTGTCATTAGATTCGTCATTTACATTTCTTTAAATTGCTTTATAAAATTGGTAAAGGTGGAAAAAATGAGCAAGTCAAAAAATTGAAAAGAGGAAAATGTTCAAAAGTTAATATTATCGTAATCGTAAAATATTATGAATAAAAAAATGTAATTAATTAGGAATGAATGGAAAAATTGAGAAGTTGTGAATGCAAAAATGGTGCTATCATATTCATGCGTAAATATTAAATTTATTTCAAGGATTCAAAACATTTCATGGATTCTCACGAAGGGAATGGTGGAATGGAAAAATGTGTTTTGGATTTGGTATATCTTTAGTATGCAATTGGTACATTTTATTGGCAATGTTAATAAATCGGTTGAGAATCAGTATGCGAATATCAGCAGCAGCCACCATGCCCTGCATCAACAGCATCATATACATATAAAAAGGTATATATTGAAAAAAATCTAGATCTATATAGCATCAGCATGTGCAATAAAAGTATTTAGAGTATAGGTAAAAACGTTCCACGTAGACATCAATCTTAGATCACATGTAAAAAGGTACAAGTGATGAAGGAAACAATTGCTGTTTACTCAAAAGTGCAATAAGCCATCCGCAATAACTTACGTTATCTGTAAGTGTAAAAGCCAATTCTAGATTTTCTAACCTGGAAAACAAAACAAAAATCTAATAATTCTTCTCCTATCCTGTAATCCTGTACATTGTATTTGTTTCTGTGCTGTACCATGTCTGTGACTGGGCACCTCACGGCACCGTACTCTAGGTAACAGAGCAAATGTATTGTGTTATTCCTTTTGTTTCCGTGTGTATTCAGATAGACATCCGAATTGTACATTTTTTATTTGTGTACCATTTATTTATACAAGTGCCCTGTACTCTGTACACACTACTGTCGTACACTATGGCAGGGCAACGGTAACCATCATCAACTATGAAAGTACAAAGCAACCCAAACAAACGTAGACACTTCAGCTGAATTTTCTCTTATCTTAGAAATGTGCAGAGCAAGTCGTTGAAAAGCTACTCAACTTTTATGCTTCACACTTTACACAATGCAGCAATGCTGTTTTTCATTTATATATAATTACACCTACAGCTACAGACAAATATTGCATATAGTCGTCGGGTATTTTAGTCTGACGTGTAGTGTAATTATATAGCACAGCATAGGATGCAGCATATGAGTACCGAGGATAGTATACAACCAACACTGTACTCCGTGATTACGAGTACACTACACACTGCTGTATGAAGGAATAATTTCCAGAATGTATGTACAGATAAAATATATATACCGTATAAAACTGCCACAAGGACAAGAATGAGTCAAACACTAACGCTAACACATCACTGTTGATATATATACATAGGCAAGCACCTTGACGTATGTTGTAGAAACGACTTAACTTGCAACACTAAATAGACGGTATGGTTGTTTCATGTATTCGGATTGGGATTCGGATCTTTGCCGTTGTCTGTCTATCCAGTACAGTTCTCACTGCTCAATTCACAGCTTCGGATAATAAGCTATAGCTCAAATGACTCCATGTGCAGTTACATGGATGAAGATGTGGGTAATTGTGGGCGCAGCTGAGCTGAACAAGATTAACATAAACTTAAACTTGATATCTGTACAATTACAATTAATATTAGATAACAAGAACAACCAACAGCTTTGAATGAGAAAGTTCCAGATTTCCAAGGAGCACTTGGATATTTGTATGTCGGTAGGTAGGTAGGTAGATATCTATATTAATTTCCTCTCCCTATCTACATACAATCTGCATGCCATTTATTTCCGAGTAAGAAGTAGACGAAGACAAGAACACGATTCTTTTCACTTTTTACATTACACGTCTTATCACTCTTAAATATAAACCATAGTTTCAAAGTGTCCTCAATTTTTTTTCGACGCAGTTTCAAATATTCTTCTAGAGACTAAACACTTCTATACACGTGAACTTTCTCCCGAAAAGTTTCGTCGCCATTATTTAACTTTGACGTAAGGAGCTGAATGAAATGTGATATTTGATATTGGAGAGGTATCAAACCCGGGTCTAAGTGATCCATTAATGATGATCCCAAAGTGGATGATTTATCGTTGGAAGTGAAGCAATGCTGTGCTTTCTCACAGAGTCAAAGCACAGCCTGGACGGGGGGTTGTCTTGCTCTTGGTTTTGCGATTTCTACTAGAATCTACACAATTTTTCCTGTGACTCAGCACAAATGTGGGCACTCGTACTTGTAAAGACATACAAATACAACCCATGGACCACAAATGCCTGAAATTCACTTGCAATTAGTATAATTGTACGACCCATGAAACCATTTTGACCCGCTTCCCTCAAATAATAGATGATGCTACTTTGTCTCTTCTTTTCCACTTCAAATTCCAATTCAACATTCTACACGAACCGACAACCAAGAACCAAGTAGGAACAAGAGCAAGAACAAAAATCAACTAACCAGTGAGTAGTAGACAAACAAATTTCGAACCCCAAAAAGTAAAAGTTGAATAGACGGCTCTATTGTATTTTTGTATGGTAAGTCAAGTCAGCCAAGACATGACTACGACTGGCACCAGGATGAAGGCAGGGGTTGTAATCGCAACCGCTTTTCAGGCTTTTTTCTTTCTGTCTCTCCTTCCCTGAGACCCCAACTCCAGCTCCGACTCCGACGAGACTATTATTATTATTATGGAGTTTGAATTGAGAAGGTTGGTGGACGCGGGTGTGGATGTAAATGTTGCTGTTGTTCCATATACACTTGGGGCTACCGTCACCGTAAAAATGTATTAACAATGAAAAGAGATGAGAACGTAAGCTGCATCCCCCTCTGCTCACAACACATACATGGCTCGCATCACATCACATCACTTCAGTCTCGTGTCTCTTTGGAAAACTTTCATTCTTCGGTGTTATTCATTCCGTGCTCGACATCCTCTTCGTCATCAAAAACGAGAGAGAGCGAGATAGAGAGTTCTTCTGGATGCTAGTGCTATCGCCAAGCGAACGAACACTTTCACCTAGGCAAATGCCAAAAACCCAGCATCTAAGCCAATGACGACGATAATGCCAAAATGGAACTGCGGGTGGGTTGATGTGGATTGTGAAGTGGATGTTGAATCATCCATCTCTCTTATCGTTCAACTATCAGGCCATGCAGCTTTACAACGGACTACTGGCTCCCATCGAACTGCACTTTGCACTCTCCTCGTACTGTTCTCAGCATTTTCACAGTTCAATTTGAATTTTGAATTTCGAAAAAGTGAGCAAATTATGTACATGCGAAGTTCGTTATTTTTCCGGTTTTTTATGTGTCACAAGGATTTCCTTGTCATGGCTACTTTTTACATTTCATTCATTGTCAAACCTATACTGATCCTTTCAAAAAGCTTTTTGGATCAGTAAATTTACTTCTTGGTAACCGTACATATTTTTGCAGGTCATGGGAATCGATTTTGGTCGTCTCCTTGAGATCTCTTACCATCTGTTGTCTTGGGAAGGTAACATGCATTTCGAGTCTCACTAGTCTATTTTTCTGCTTATGCACAGAACGTGTTTACTATCTAGGCGCATCTACTGGCTGCACAACTACTGCTGCTGCCAGTCTTCGGTCTCTTCGCTTTCATGGTTACAAGGACGTAACTAAAACTCTAGGAGGTTACTATGCATTGTTTCCAGGAGCGAGGCTGTTAGCATAAATTAGCTCTTAGCTTCCTCACAATCAGACTGTACTGTCCTGCTCTACACAGCATTACATTTCCCAGGATATGTGCTTTGCACATCAATTGAGGATTCGGCATCGCATCAGTTAAGTTGACTAATTCGCCTTGGGGAGTATGTCCATGTTCTTTTCGAATTCAAACCCATGACAATAATTACATTCTAACTCGGGAATAACTAGAACCAAAGCTGAGCATAAATGATCTGAACGGAACTGAACTGAACTGAATCATCCGTGGGTGAGTTGGTAGACGTTCTACGGAACATGACAGCAGGCATTTGTAGTCCTTTGACCTTTTTTAGGGTCTTTCTAATCGATGACAGCTCTGCGGATGTTGATACATTTTCAACTCCAACTGAGTCGTGCATAATTTCCATAATTATGTTTGTAGTATTGTGAAGCAACACTATGACATTATGATTTAGCGTTTATCAGCCGTTTCTATTTGCTCAAGTTACTTATTCAGTAATCGTGTATTTACACACATTGCTATTGATTCAATCACACTTAATGACGTAAGTGTATAGTAACTGCTATTATATCGTTATTATGTCAAGTCTGACTCCAAGCCTAAGTACCTCGGTGACTACGTTAGTCATAAATATTTTTGTATTTCTAACGGGCTTGCATGTATACCAATCGATATAGTAAACCATATAAGATACAGCCTTCGTGCTGACGTTCTTAATGTTACAGCTGACGGGTATATAAAATATGGTCCTTAAGTTTTGCGAAACTACGTCAATGTCATTATTTGCAATCGCATTTTGTCCGATTACGTTCACTAACTCAGTTCTATGTGGGATTTCTAAGAGGCCACATAACCTTTTTTTGTACTGAACATTGAAAAGGGCAAGAATGTCATTTTATGGTTAGGTATGTTTTACATCCACATTTCAATGCACAATCACATGTGAGCCTAAGTGAAATGATTAAAGATAATACTGTTACGGTTATTATGTACAATCAATTGTTTCCATGTCTAAAAATAAAAGTAGAAGTTAAGGACATCATTTAGAACACATTTAATACACGTTTATATTTTAAAGAGGTGTATCTAATACATTTTAGGTGCGAAAGTCTCGGAACCACGAAACCTTTGCTACTATATTGGTACCAAACATTTCAAACCAGCTTACATTCTAAAACCGATTTCTAGTCCACAACAAAAATACCTACAAAAGTTAGTAGTTGTATTAGTATATATTCATTCGTGGCATCTGAACTTCAAATTTAATGCTAACGCAGATCCCGTAGAAATGTGTCATTGAATGACCGACGGAGGGATTGACTCTTTCTATTTCTCTCCTTCCTTAACCAGCTCTTTCTCCTTTTAGCATAAAATGGTGAATTTTTCCCATACTTTGTGAACATTGGGGGAGGGGGGAAGCACCGAGTGCTGAAAAATAATAGGCATTTTTGTCTACCGGAAGAATTACGTAGATTTATGGCCACTATAAAATCAGGCCCTCTTCCTTTCCATTAAGAGTCGAAAGAAAGGAAAAGACGCAATTGCGGATGCATCCGACATCGGACAGATTCATGACTGGGTTAGGCCTGAAACGTCTTACACCAAATACGAATTCCTATCTCCAATTTCTTGAATCCGGTTAAACAAAAGTGGGTATGCACAGAATGTGCCTTCAGCTCCGAGATTCTGCTCCTTTGTATGTGAATAGGTGGTTATGGGTATATGTTCTATGTAAAGTTCATGATACGACACGAGGGAAAAAAATCTACACTTTCCTCTCGTGTTCGCATTAAACACACCATCATTATCATTACTTTTACAAGAATCGCCGAATTTCACACCGATGAAAATACAAATCGAAACCCTTTCGGCATAACTTTGACTTTATGCAAATAGAGCAAAGATACTACCTAATCCGCCAGTTTGTTGTGACGAAGCGAAAATTAAAAAACTTTGACATCCATAAAATTACAATTAAGGTAGGTAGGTAGTTTCTACAGACAGATGAAAGGATGAAAGGAGCAATCATAATATGTAGTGGTGGGCTGATCGTGGGTTCCTTATGGTAGGTACCGCGGAAAATAGGCAGATTCAGGGGAAATAAAATGTAGACACGTATTCCTTATTGTTAGTCATACCACCCATTGAATATGAATGTCAAACTTAGCACTGAACTTTAAAGGGATACAAGTTCGTTTCTGGTGGGCAAGGCGTATAATACGTACTACTGAATTACCGATAGAAAATATGGGCAGCTTACAGAGGTAATATACATCTATAAATATTTCCCTAAACTTGCCGGTTCTAGTCAATAAAATTTTATCGAATTCTGTAACGCAAGCAATTCAAGTTCTCTTCATAGTTCCTCTTGGGTAACTTCGACTTCAGCTTCACTACCTACACACCTACAATGAGGTTACACCAGTCCCAGGAGTTAAAGGCTTCTCATATTCATTTGAAAACTTCTGTTATTCCATAATTCCGTCTCTGCTGATCCACACTGTACGTGAGTGCAAGGTGTAGGAGCAGTCGTCCTTGTCCGTAGTTAGGAGAGTAGTTAGGTAGAATGTTACATTCAAATATCTTTCTAAGTAACATATATTTCCAATTTGATAGCATGTACGTGAGGGTTGTAATAGTGTGTCGAAGGCAATCGGGGAATTCATATATGAGTGGTACAAGTACAAGAAGGATCCTCAATCCGTGGAGCTGTGGAAATTTCAAACTGAAATCCATCTTCAAGTGGCAAATAGACAGTAGCTCTTCATATGCGTTGAAGCGACGGGAGAACGAATTAAATTTAATAATCAAGATCAGCTTAATAAATTGAAAACTACCTGCTAACCCAAACTTGAACTTAGTCTATATGTATTATGGGGCTCCCGAAAGGGTAGAAATACCCACATTGGTAGGTATAGATTAAGCCCATATCATTCTCGGTTTACAGTTTGCTGGACGCTTTTCCAGGGATTCCAACGATGAAAGACATTTTGCACTGAACGTCGAGTTGAAGAGAATAAGTCGAGAAAATGAAAAAGATGAACAGCTTTATGAATCCGATGACCCCGATGTAAAAACTGGGAATACACAACTCAGAGTTAAAGATATGAGGATATGTGCAATACTTGAGTAGTTACATACGGAGGTATCTACAATGAAACCTCACTCCTAGTTTCGCGGTACTTGGTCGTGGGTCTTCTTAGTTGGCAGTCCCCAGTCTTCGACAGACAGTTCTGTTTTCCGAACCGGTGTAATGTGCAGAAATTTCAGAAATAACTTTTTGCTCACTCACTGGCAGGGAAACAATTCGTTTCACGCGGTTGCCATTAATGTCATGCATACGAGTCAAGTCAAAGTAAAACCGTCTTTCTTCTCCGTCTGTCTTCTACTGAATCGTCAGTCCCCTTGCACATTTCCATTTTATCCGATATTTTGTAGGTCTTTCCCACCGAATTAGGCGACCGAGGAGTGGAAATATAAAAAAGCTTAAAAACCCTCGTATCCTTTGTCTTTGTCTGCCTATTGTCTTACCGCATCACAACCATGATATACCACTCGCCCTCGTCAGCGTTTTAACGACAAGGACAACCAACGAGTAACGGCAACCTTCCAGAGATAGAAAAACCTTATCGTAATCCAATGCGAATGGATATATCGTTCCAATCTAAAACAAATCAAACTGAACCTTACATCGAACCAATCATCAACTTAAACTTACTTCAGAAAACATGTGAGGACGAAGAAAAAGGACGACAACAAATAGTCCAAACTTTTCGAATGCCTGCTATATGGCAGAAGCCGCGATCGTAGGAATCAAAACAGATGCAAGGAATTTGCACACAATTACACACGATGACGTCGATGGCCGCATATAAAGGTATACCTATGCATAATGCAGTTATGTACATTTACTGGTGATACTTTAGAACCAATTAGTTTCCACGTTCCGACTTTCAGTCTCACAATCAGAATTCAATTTTAGATAGGAATTTGCTTCACGTTTTCGTATTTTTATGCACCGTATAGAAAATTAAAGTAAACTTTGGTTGACGAGATTAAATGAACTGAACACGCAGAGACTGAGACTGGAATCCATTATGGCATGACTGACTGGCAAGTAACTAAAGAATATAACCACTTTTTAAAATATTGGATGAAATTTTCCATCATTGACGAGAGATCCAAAGTCGTTTGACGCCATATGCATAGCAAAAACAATATAGTAAGACACGCCGATCATCATTTCTTCATCGTTAGCCACAATGGCCACAACGTTTGACTCGGTGAAAAAATCCATTAGACAATTTGCAGCTTGTGTGGCTTTAAGGAACTACTTTACTTGTCTTGCACAATTAAACTCTGTGGCCGTTTGGTACTCGATGGTATGTTTAGAAAATTGTCACAGTTCACCGATGACGTTGCTTTTGTCATGTGACATTCCAGCCGGGTATATACTCCTTCGTTGCTTCTTACTTCATTTCCCAGAATCCGTCTTGTCACACGGCAGCTTAGTGACGACTTTTCTCGTTTTCATTTCGAAATTGGTTTTTGTTTTTTCTTGTCTTCGGTTTGATTCCGTTGTCCTTTGTTGGACCTTTCGTCGAGATTTGATTCGGATTTGTTTCCCTTGAAAATAAATGTGATTGTGAATTCCGTGCTGCTACTGAATATTGACGACGAAGCAGTTCGTATGTTCATTGAAAACCCAAAATCCCGACAAACTTTCCAATTCTCGACGATCCCTGTTCCAGATTCCAGGTCCACATCTATTGGCATCAAGCAACTTTTGTTGTCGGATTATAAAACTTTAGGTAGGCAGGGAAAGATCACGGGGAAGTACACACACGATATAGGCATAGACGTAATAATACACACGTAAATAGTTAGATGCTCCACTTGATAGTCGACAGTTGGAGAATTTTGGATTTGCAAGTAAGTTGGCCGAATGGTTGTTGGATGTCGGTGTTTCTACTGGGAAACTGAAGTAGGAAATTAAATTTGCTTTGGGAGAAGTATAGTTAAAGGAGAATGAGAGTTAGTGACGACGACGAAGATATGCTGATGATGATGGGGAGTGAGTGACTACGATGATACTAGACTCCTACTTACATTATGTCTCTATACGAGATTGCATTAAGTTTAGTTGAGCCTAGACTTGGAGAAGGACATAAAACCGTGAGAAAGTCTGTAAGTGATATCTGTACCACGAACACCACCAACCATTTGAGCATTACAAGTAGTAGCTGACGTAGATGATTCAAGTTGCCAACTTGCACCACCACCAACACAACACCGTAGTAGAGTACTAGTAGGGGAATAAGTACTCGTTGTATAGTTATTACTGGGACCATATAGGTTGGGCCGGTCGGTCGGCCGGTTGCTATGTACACAAATTTTATAGGCCCACCAAAATACGAAATAGACGAAATAGCGAAATAACGACAATGAGAGCTGAAATGGCAGTGTAATACGTCTAATCATAGACCATAGCAAAGTGTGAGCGTGGGTAGGTTGATAAACCAATCCAAACGCCGAGACCGTGGAATAAACATGTTTAAAATATGAATGTTTCAATCGTATTTAGTTTCAGAATTTAGATAGCAGCTGGAACATATCAAATTACTATTACGATGACTGTTACATATATAACTAACAACTCTGAAACCGTGAGATCTCAGTTCTGAAAGTAAACTTCCAAATAAATCTACAAACTACTGATACACACTACATACTGCAGCTTCTCGAGCCAGCTTCTATATCTATCCACTAACTACCACCATACGATAGAAGATAAAAAATAATAGTACGGGAAATAAAATCTTAATCATCATAACAGGATCTATATACACTAGCAATACTGCTACGGTACTACTACACACTACGTCTATATTTACAGGAAATAATGGTACGGATCACATAATTTAATGTGATACAGTGAGAAATAAGTAATGTGGTAATAGCAAGTGAGAGAAAGATAGAAAAGAACAAAGTGTTCTCTTGGTTGTGCTCTAGTAATATAATTTAGCAATATCTATTCATTGTCCGTTGAATTACTTGACATTGTGATTACTGTACTTGTTGTAGGAAGTCAATAGTTTGTACAAATTGAAAACGG
>JAAXYX010000316.1:0-44799 GCA_036851915.1 Ptenothrix huangshanensis
TAAAGGGAGAACTCCTAGTACGAAATCGTAGCCGGAATTATCCACAAATACAACGGCACATTTGTGAGGTTGTCCATTTTGTAATCGCTCCATCCAACTCTCCGAGCCGTCCACTAACCAAGGTCTTGGCTTCAATTTATGCCGAGCTTCTTTAAATCCAAAATTATCTGGACCCTCCAGAATTTTTGAGATTTCCTTAGCACCCCAGTCAAAAAAGTTACCCGCAAGTAAACCTAAAAAGCCATCAATTATTTACATTTACAATTTCAAAATATAACGAACGCACTTTCTTGGACCATGGTCTATGATTAAATTACATTCCCTTGTTCTATTACCTTTAATTAATTCCATGGTAGGATCAGGAAGTGAATCAATAAATTCTATCCTCGATTCGAATTCCATAAGTGCTGTATTATTTTCGGCTTGCTTCTGAGCTAAATAGGGATCGGGGAAATCATATTCACGGAGTGTTTGTTCGATCATATCGAGTAGAGAGCGGACACTCAGTGTTCCGAAGGCACTAGGAAAACTTCTTAATAATTGGAGTCTTGAGAGGAGCTTCTGACGGCAGCGTAGGGCACGATCGAGTGCTGAAGGAGAATTTGGTTGCGACTCAATCCCCCTGGTTGGCACTTTTTCAATCCATGCTGAAAAAATCGCTTTTTATTTGTGTGTAAAGCTAAGAGCTTACATTAAGCCTGCCTATTATTGCTTTCATTCTTTAAAAGAAGTATTAGATTCGTATTTAAGTCTAAAAACTACTTACATTCAAAACAATGTAGCCAATAATCTCTTGCCTCGGTGTCAACTGTAAGATCCACGGTATCAGGGAAATAATCACATGATGATTTGAGTAAAGGAAAGAATCCAAATGGCTCAACTTTATCGATCTCAAGTTGTTCCATTTGAACCTTCAACTGTGACACTGCTTTTCCACCTACCAAAATATTTCAATAAAATAACTCTTTAGGCTTATACAAATAATAAACGCTCATAATAGTATTAGAATTAATAATTCGAAACCAAAAATAATTGGATTAATAAATAAAATTAAGTACCCGTACAAATATGTCCGCTTGACCCAATAAAGTTCTCTGTCCATGATCCCGCTGCGTGCTCATTTTCATCATGAATATCCATGAGAAAAGCTCCGATAGCTCCGACATACCCCTCATGTCTCAAAAACAATCCTTCCAATTCCCCCTTACCCCAAAACTTAATACTAAAACTAATAGCATTCATACTAACAGGGTGATTCCTCAAAAAGTAGCCGCCAAAATAGATTTTTTTCAGACCATATCGTAGTGCATAGAGACTAGATATTTGACCAATGTCATTAGATATGGTAAACAGCAGCGATCGAATAATGTCAGCTTTATTGAATTTATTCGTCCCATCTTCCCCGGAATTGACAATACACTTGCCGAAACTAGAAGCAGTAGTGTCCTCATCCAAACCCAGTTTTGACAAACTACCAGCATAAATATCTTTGACTAACATGTCAACATTTTTATGATCTCCAATCTCAGCTAAATGCAACAGTTCATCAAATGATTTGGTTCCGGTGAGTAATGAGCCCAAACCCCAAAATGTCCCACCTCCGGTTGCTGATCCTCCAATTCGTTCATACTTATCTTCTGACTCGACCTTCAAAATACTCACTCCAGACCCAATATTGACCAGAAGGTAGGGGAAAATATTTGAACTTGGGGATTGAAATTTGTACTCCTCATTTTTACGCGTCTTGTCATAACTGAAGGCTTCATCTGGCACGTTTTTTAGAAGAAAATTTGATCCTTTAACCAAACATGTCATCTCATCTTCCTTATCTACCGTCAAATTTAATTTCTCTTGGAGCAATTTATTGTACTTGTGAGCACCGCCTCCTGTCAAATAGAAATAACCAAGCAACTTCATTTTACCGCCTTGCATAGTAACAACTTATTCGTCATAATGACGTTTAATGTCCATTCAACAAAACACTCATCTTATCTCTGTAACCCGAAGTTATTATCTTATCTCACTATTATTTAATTCTCATATATCCTACTAATATCTACCAAGAAGAACAGTTTGGACTGAACTGGCATAAATTATTAAGTGTTGATTTCAGCATCAGCCCACCCACTTGAAAATTGTACTTTGACCTCTTGCAAACCACGCTATACCTAATACTGATACCACATACTTTGTGGAAGCAATGAGCAAAGATAACAGTTCAACTGACTGTAGCAGATCACTTAATTCATGCATATAAGCAAGTTTAATGTAAAAAAACTCACCCGTTGCCTTAATAATTTTATTCTCCTGACAAACGACATGGGCTCTGAGAAACTCCAAGCAATCTTCAATCAGCCTAGTTTCAAATTTAATAAAATGTAGTCTAGGATTCTCCCAATTTTCGTATTCAAAATCAGGCAAATGTTTATCACTGCTGCTAGCGCTGCCGTTACTGCTTTTTAAATCCTGCAAATTTATTGGATGACTCGATTTAATTGAAACTCTTCGATGTGACACTGTCGAGAAATATGCAATTTTCGTCAACGATCCACCAATATCAATAGCAAATCGTTTTGCATTCGACAAATTCCGAAAAACTTCCTTGTACTCTTGAATGGGTATACTCGAAATGGGTTGCTCTGAAGATTTATTTTGTACGTCCACTTCTCCTTTTTCTTCCATAGCTGTAGGGAGTTTAAAACAAAATATTTTTTTAATCAAAAAACGGCAAAAACTTTCGTTTTTTTGTCTGATGACGATCAAGGGAGAAAAGACAGGCAAAAATGAAAAAAATGAATGATTTATTTTATAGACTGTATTTTTTCCAAAAATAAAAATTCTACTTGACTGTAGAGCTAAAAAATAGTTGATGCCAAGCAAAATAAAATTGAGTGCATATCACTATACCTGAACTGATTCTTGCTCTCGTGACCTGGATGACCTTAGATTTCTGTATCACTTTCCAGTTATGTGCAGCTTTGAGCATTCAGCTGTTGAATTTTTTCTTGTTTGTTTGTACTATTTTTTACTACTCCTTAAGAAATACTTTGATGACGCGGGCTTTGCAAGACACGTGACTTGACTATTGGAATATCCAACACTTTTATCACGATTCCCCAATGCCTTCAAGGAGATTCCAATTTAACGAATTAACGTCAAGAAACGGAACCGAAAATTCGTATGAAAAAATAGAATGAAGAAGGTGAAGAAGAAATGCAAAATGTTGGGCAAGTATGTAATGATTTTATTAAATAGAATAGCAATTATTTATTTATAATTATTTTAAATGCTACAACAGCCGTTGACGTTTGATTTATGATTTGATTTGAGTTGAACAAAACTGCCAGAAACTCTCCCCGACATACTTACTCACACAAAACACACTGACACACTACTTACAACTTACAACACACTCTTCACTCACATCAGGGGCTCGCATTTCAGACTTTTTCAACTTGTGTAAATAGTCAATAGTGTGACATAATAATTATTCTAGTACACCATTAAATATTCAACCTCCTTTAGTTATGATTATAATTATCATTACTTTATTTCTATTAGAATTATCATCTTAGTTATAGTCAACAGTAGTTTGTTGTTGTTATCATTACATTACATTACTATCACTGTCATTATTAGATTACTGAGTAGGAATAAATACTAGTTATACTCAATGAATAATCCCATCAAACCATTATCGATTTAAAAGATATAACATAACACTTAACTATACTTGACTTCTTTTTACACTACATACATATATACACTTGTTCATTTTTACTATCATCGATACCAACTTGGATTTAATTTTCTAACAGGAAATTATAATACGATATCGTGTATTATGAGTGGAGACACTGGAAACAGCAACTACCAATGTAACTAATATGTTATATACAGCGGAACAATAAAAATCTCTATAGCTAATATTATAAAGTCTATTAATTATATCATACATGCATGACAGTGATTATTTGATAACTGATCAGTAAACTTTACATACCCAACACATTAAGATATAATGGCATGCTCATAATTTAAATTAATAAATACGCGTGTAAACCGACTGGATTCCCTTAATTTATATTGTGATGAACATTTCGTTTTAAAAAATGTACATGAGTAGATATGTAAACACATATAATTATATATTCACTGACCGTTGTATTACAATATAATCCTACTAAAAATCTTTTCAACATTTATTATCTACTCTGGAGAATTCTCTGGTGGCTACTTCAAAAATGCTAATCGTAAGTTTTTCACTTAAGATAAAATCCGAGTGGATACAAATATAAACTTTATCCAGTTAAATTATGCTGCTATAATTGCATAAGGATTACAAAGAAAGATAGAACAAAATAAAATGCTTAGTCTAGTTAAACTAGTATAACCAATAATTCCTCGTATTTTAGATAAATACATATATATAATTAGTATCTAGAAATTAAATATTTATAATTATTTGTAATTACGTATGCACAATATCGTCGTATGGATTAACTGCTCCTTGTCCTATGCTTCATTTAGGTATTTAATATAGTTTTATGTTCACTAGGTTGTACTTAATTACGTAGGTAACGATAGCTCAAGGAGTCAGAATTACAGAGGAGGGGTTAGTCCACCACTTCCTGACCCTTGGTATCGACTTTCCCATGAACTTTTTGGCTGGTGAAATGGTTGTCTTGGCATACTTGACGGTTGTTGCGATTGTTGCTGTTGCTGCTGGAGAGCGGCTGCAGCTTGAGCAGCAGCCGCAGCTGCTGCCATATTCATAAAATCTGGAGGTAAAAATGCATTTGGCGGTAAATTGGGGAGGAATGCGGCAGCAGCTGCTTGGTTACCTGCTGCTGCAGCAGCTGCTTGCATAAATTGCGCAAAGGCTGGAGAAATTTCGTTGGGGGAGAAAAACTGTTGTTGAGAAGGCGGAAGTAATGAAGACTGCTGTGTTGGAGATTGTTGACCTACGGGTACTGTAGCTTGTCTACCTGGTGGATCCCTATAAATTTAGAAAAAAAATAAATTCCGTTAATAATGACCACCACTTTGATGCAAATCAATCATAGTAGAGGTAAAGAATTTAACATAAAATAAGAAGGTATACGTACATTAGACTTGAACCACCCTTTCTCATTCTAGGGTCGGAGAAGTCGGCTGTGGGGATTCCAACAGGTGATGAGCCCCCCATCATGGAACTACATGGTGGTGGACTTGCCGGTCCACTGGGTAAATTCAGACTACTGCTATTAGAACCGGCAGCCGCGTTTGAGTTATTTCTACCACCTAAGCGAGGATCACTCAAAATCTGACTGGATTGCATGGATCCCCTTACATTGGAGTAGTCAATTTTTTTCACCCCAGCTACTTTTACAACTTTCCACACGATTCCAGAGTGCGCATTAAATCCAGCATGGATTTCGGTGGCAGCAATCTCTGGTAATTTCTTGAACCCTATGGAATCCTTGTTGGATCTTAAATCAATGTCTTGGAAGCTATCGACAGAACGTAATGGAGGAAGACGGAAGTCAGTATCACCGAAAGGTGTGGAGCGGAAATCAACATCTTTCAATGAACCAGATGAAGGTCCAGTACTAGAAACCGGTGATGATTTACCAAGTTGAGCACTTTTACTAGAAGCATTATTATTACCATTGCCATTACCACCAGCATTACTGCTGGCTGATTGTCTAATGGCGTTAAGAACTGATTTAAAATCGGGACTTGATTTTTTGCTTTCTCCTCTCTCTTTCTGGTCTTCATCTTCTGAACTGTACCAGTCGTCGTCCAAAGGAGGACCATCCTGATCCTCATCGTTCATCTCCTGGTCTTTCTTTAATTGCATGCTTTGTACCCTAAGGAATAATTCTTGCTGCATTTTAGGCAAGTGATCTAAAGATGGTGGTGGTGCTGATGAGGAAGAATTTGAGACTAGAGGGGGAGGAGAAGGAGATTCATTGCTATGATTATTCGCTGTGGTTAACGTTGGAGTTGCAGTGGCAGTACTTGTTGCTAAAGGCATCAGTAACTGTGGAGGTAATAATAATTGTGACTGGGATAGATTTTGTAACTGTTGCTGAATTGCAGCTGTTGCATGCTGTATTTGTTGGGGAGTTGGTCCATTAGGTCCGGAAGGTTGTAATAATTGTAAACTTTGCAGAAACTGAGGATCAGCTAGAAGTGGATTGGCAGCCAGTTGAGCTGGTGTCTGTTGTTGAGCTAACGTGCTACTTGGAATATTTAAATTAGCCAGGACATTTGCTAGCGCTGGGTTGCTCACCATATGAGACTGTAAAAGACCCGACTGGAGGAGAGACGGGCCTTGCTGCTGCTGTTGTTGTTGTTGCTGCTGCTGTTGTTGTTGCTGTTGGGACTGTGAATTACGCTCTGCCTGATCAATTGCTTCTTTGTAAAACCCACCGATACCAGCTTCCTCCATCAATTCATGCAGTTTTTCTTGATCATCCCTCGTAGGTTGTTCCCAACGGGTTCTTCTCTGATTCCTGGAGTTGTCAGGACTAGGCCCTGAAGGTCCGGACGGTCCGTGGCCACCATGCCCATGACCATGTCCGTGTCCATGACCCTGTCCGTGGCCATGACCTTGTCCATGTCGACCATGTCCATGGGACTGAGAGTCTTGCTGAGACTGGTGATGATGATGTTGACGATGAATTGGAGGTGAAGCAGCAGCAGCAGCTGCTTGTTGTTGTTTCTGCTGTTCCATCATGATTCTGGCTTCCATTTTATTAATTAAATTTAGAGCCCCATTCCGATTCAGACGAGGAAAATCACCCAAAATCTCCTTCGGTGCTGTTTCAATATGCTGTAAAACACAGATAAAGCAAAATATTAATATTCACTTTCGAAACCTTACGTCGACGGCATCATACAATACCAGAAAAGCTAAAGTACCAACAACAAGAAATGGATAAAAAATCAAATACTTAAAGATACAATATTAGCATTGATATTCTACCTTTAATAAAACAGCCTTGGTTTGTTCATTTAATGGATTGTGGCTGAATTTGCATTTGTCAGCTAGCTTACAAACGAGTCCAGTATGATAAAATTTGCAAGGAAAATCATTATGGAGGTACAGACACTTTTCCTTCTTCGCGCAACACTCCATCATCCAAAATTTGCACAATTCCATTTTTCTAGGTGGGACTGCATCATGGGAAAAATTACAATCATCCGCAGATTTCTGACACTTCCCTTGCATGAAGTATGAACATATCATATCATTTTTCGGAGGCTTAGGTTCCTCTTTACGTTGTGGGCCAGCTCCTGGTCGTCGAGCGGCCCCGGAACCACCTCGTTCTTCCCTTCGTCCCCGACTAAAAATCAATTACAAATTAAAATCAGTGTCAATACCAAAAAGAATGATATGAAATAATCTACAATAATAATCTACAGCAAATGATTTAATTATATTCATTTAAGGAAATATAATAATACATCCAACAAAAGCGTACCGGTGATCGCGATTACCCCTCCTATCGAAGTCATCAATTTCCTCAAACTCCGACCTAGGTCCAAAAACATCGTTGTTGTCCGGGAATGGTGGTTTTACCGGACTTGCTCCACGAATATATAAAAACTCAGCGTCATCTCCGACTGATCCAATATCATCCTCTCTTTTTCGCTTACTTTTACTACTAGATTTTGCATTTTCTTCGTCTGAATGTCGGCGCTTCTTCTTATCTTTCTTAGATTTCTCTTTCTCCTTTTCTTTTTCTTTATGACTCTCCTTCTCCTTCTCTTTTTCTTTTTCTTTCTCCTTCTCTTTTTCCCTTTTCTTTTTCTCTCTTTCCTTATCTTTTTCCTTTTCCTTTTTCTCTTTCTCAATGGACTTTTTCAATTTCTTCTCTAGAGCTATGATGGAAGCTGGAGTTTCCTTGGTTTTACTTGGCTTAGATTCTTTCTCCTCATTTTCCTCATCAGACTCGGGTAATTCACCATCCTCCAAGTCTTCTAAACTCAATTCCGATGTAACCTTTGATTCTGACTTCGACGATTTGGATTTGGATCGTTGTTTGCTTTTAGTGGGTGCTGGTTTAACATCTACTTCCATAGGTTCTTCATCCGGGCAAGACTGACTACTTTCGTCATCTAGCTTCCCTCGCTTTGGTTCGGGTGATCCTTCCAATCCACTATCACTTACAACCTCTGCCCCCCTAACACTTGTATTCTGTAATAATAAATAATGAATAAATAGGTTTTCTGTACTAGTACTCAGAAACACAGAAGGAATTTTCATACATTTTCAGGAGTGGAAACATAAATATGTGTAGTTTCATCGGTTCAGTTTTTGATTTTTGATAGTAGGCATACATTAAAAAGCATATAATAGATAATTACCGATAATTCTGCATCTACGTTCATCGGCTCATTAGCAGCATTTTTACGAGCATCATTACTATCGTGTGCATCCATTGACATCGAATTTTCATCTACAAGTGATCCCGAAGGTTTATTAGCTGTGGTCTCAGAGCTGTCGTCTTTCTCATGATCCGGAATCACTGGTGCCGGAGACTTGGGACCCTGACTTCGATCTTCGTCACTTCTTTCCATAGGAGGCGAGGCCGGAGGAGATGGGGAACCATTTTGATTAAGATTGACAGGAGAAATAGGAGAATCCTCACCGACGACTCCCTGCTGCTCATTTTGTGGAGATGCGGGTGTGTCACTGTTTTTAGCTTCATCTTCTAGAGATGCAACTGAGATGGCATCATTACTCATGTTTGGTGGATCTATCCTATTTTCGATGTTGTTACTATTACATCCCTCATCTGGAGGGGACTGAGGAGGTGACTGAGGTGAGGGAGATGACGGTGCGCTATCGACTACAAGGGCGGGGGGAGTTGTGGGTATGATCAATGCCCCAGAAGGGGAAAGTGATGCTGGGTAATTGGATTCACTATCGACTATTTGCAAGTCAGGTTGGTGACTCTGGCTCTGACTGGATGAGGAAGAAGTGACATCTGGTGGTGGGGATGAGGGGGATTGATCTGGATCAAGTAGATCAGGTTCTGGTAGGGAGTGCCGTGCGGGACTGATGACGTCCGGTGGAGTCGAGGGCCCAGTCTCGGCCGGAGGGGACTCGGGGGAAGGATCGATCACATCAGGGGCAAGAAGCGGGGGAGAACTTGGGTAAGGTACGGCATTGGGGACGACATCTGAAGAACTGTCACGACCCACAACTATAGCCATGTCCATCATGTCATCCTCCTCAGCATCAAGACTCGGCCGAACTGTGCGCTGCCCTGTCAAATCCATGGGGATATCTTCGTCCTCCTCGTCAGGATAGGCGATTTCAAGATTCATTGGGTCGTCGTCGTCTTCTTCCACGATATTTAGACGATGTGGAGAATTAGATGAAGTATCTAGTATGTCTGGCGGTGACCGGGATCCGCTGTACGTTACATCTGGGGATGAGGGCGTATCACCATGTTCATCGTTGTCCTCATTATTTGAGGTGGAGCCAACCTGAGGCTGTGGCACTATAAATCAAAGATCACATAGAAAATACAGATACACATAATGACAGTTTCTTCTCTTCCAACATTTAATTCCCTTAACACAGGTAAAACTTGGTTCGCATTGAAAGTTTGGCTTCTCAGTGTCTAGTCTCTCAGACTGATAGTGGATGGTCGTAAATGCAATCGTATTGTGATTGCGATTGTAATTATTGCAACATACTAACTCCTACAATTATTGCATTCCTCTAATGTATTCGCGATTCGTACTCTTATTTGCATCCATACATTTGGCATATTTAAAAAAAACTATTTAAGCCAGGAATTTCACACACTGGTCTTTCTAGCCTGTTGGCTGTTGTCTCATGGAATGAAATGGAACTGGATCAATGATCATGATCAATCATACATGCTTTGCTTCAAACACATCGTCACGCCAGGTAACTATCTGCAGGTATTTCCCATGTCATTCGCCCTTGACTCAGTTTCTAAAGCTACGATTACTAACGATGGTTCAATAACAATATACGACTCGATACTTCTCATTCAATCGATCATGATGTTGAAATTGATGACGAGGACGACATAACAAGACGCGACGACGAGAGAACACAAATTCCGTAAACTCTGCATTAACTACACATAAAACTTCCACTTGCATTACTGGATTTCTTTCAATTCGTTTTGTTCGTTTGTTCCAATAAGGTTCACTGAGAGCTGGCTGGAACTGAAAACATAACAAGTGCTTCAAATCGTACGTTTCGAAGTTTCTTCAACATCGTATTGTGTTCATAACTGTTTCTGTCTCAAGACTCCGTCATATCTCCCCCCCCCCAAAGTGCACGACACATTTCATATACGTATTCCATAATGATCCATAATATTCCATTAATTTCACGTAGAGTCATATACATAATTGCTGCAAAATGAGTGTCGAGCACATCATTACTTCATTACCATAAAATTGTATCCGTCATTAATCTTTGCTTCGATTTTTCCATTCCGCGAAATTGCATAGGTAACTTAAACTACAATCAACGATCAAAGTCTTAAAGCTCTACATGATTACAAGTCATTTTCGAAAGCCATATTATACGTAGATATCGATAATTACATAGCTTCCACAAATCCATACTACACAGGTCCTTGAGAAAAACTAAAAAACATTCCCTTATGTCACTGTTCAAAAGGAAAAAAGCAAGAATAATAACCACTATTAATGCAAACCCTAACATTAAGATCAAGATCAAAACCCACGCCGGTTCCAATAAGATCCTTAAGTTCGACCAAAAAGTTCTGTAAATGTATTACACAAATTTAATAATGGCAAGTAATTATTGTGAGCATGCAAAATAGCAGCAAGGGAGAAGCCGCCTTTTCCATTTACATTGCATACAATAGGACCATACCTACTATAACCATAGTATCCAAAAAACCTCGAACTTCCTTGGGGTAACGTGAAATACAGAAACCTTAACTCATACACAGACAGTGTTACAGAAGTATTCAGCATTGCTAATGAGAAATGAAGAAGGTACAGAAACTTACTCAAGAAAGACCAAGATAGTTGAAAGTGTTTAACATAAACCGCTATGCAATACCAGAGGCGAAGAGAAAAATAAGACTGCTTTATAAATATAGAAAAATAGAAAATATACTTAAACAAATATCAAACCCACGCCACAAGTTACAAAAACAAGTTAAAGTATTTACGAAGCATTTCCAGCATCGCAATCGTTCACAATTCACGGAGTACCAACCAACTGCCAACTGCAATCTACGAAACTTTAAAGAGAAGATAGTAAGATAGCATTCGGCCTCATATTCGTAGGATCCAGCAGGTTCCCAATAGAATACACCATGAAAACCTCCAAAGGAACGAACGTACCACTGCCACCATTACATATTATCAGTATCAGTAGAGCAACCAGTACATACTGTACGATCATAAAAAACCTGTGCACCGAACAAGAGTCCTAACGAAGAAGACGTCGAAGGCTAAAGATAAAAACCTTGATAAGATTACAAATAGCAAACTGCAGTGGATGCAGGTATAGTGTAAATGTGAGGTAATGGTAGAGAATAGAGAGAACGAGAAGAATGAGCCGTACAGAATTTTATAAGAGAAAAACTATGCGCGAACTCTCACACGAGCCTACAGCCTTCTCTACTTGCTTACTATGTAACTATGTACAACTTTAAATTAGTTTGGTTAACTCATACTTTTAGCATTAGATATACACCTATGAACACTAGTAGCACTAGCACATCAAAAAATGCGAACACGCCTGTCCTAAATCCTAACTGGAGCCTTGCAACTATTAAACTCGTGTGAAAACAAACCTATGCTCGATTCTCAATTATTCAAATTTTAACAGGTACATACATCAACGAATTTTTTAGAAAAAGAATTTGATGAAAATAAAATTCCTACTGTAATGGAACAGCTACAATAATTAAAAAGTTATAGCAAAAATGGAGTCAATCACAATAATTTCAGTATAAACTTAACAACCCATTCCCTACATGCCAAGTCAAGCCAAATGACTTTCTTGAAAGGATCACAAAAGGTTTAACGATCAAACTGAATTGAATACTTGAATCGTCCACCATAATAAAGCATACTACTCCAAATTAGAACAAATAAAATGGGAAATCTATAAATTGATCAAACACACTTGTATAATTATACTCGTACTTGGGATAGAATAGAACGTAAGGTACTTTGGTCCAACGGTACTGTCTATATCTGTGGTTAAATTGATCAAACACACACTAGTACGAAAACATACTGTCTCTCCCTCTCTAACTGCGACTGTGATGTGGGTACGAAGCGGAAGCGTGGAAGGTCAAACGGTTACAGTTTTTTCGAGTCGTTGGTAGCGGAATTAAGTTTTAAGTTACTTTATGCAACGTCGCATCACATTACGTAACATTAAAACATAGAGTTGACGCTGACTGTAGTGTAGTCATCACCCATTGTATGATACTCCATAGGTATAACTACTATTGCAACTGCGAATACGAAAACGAATTTTAACTATCTGTCATCTAATTGGCACATTGAACATTAGTTAGTTGCAAAATTCTCCATCCAACTCAACTCACCAACGAAAAGGGCACGAAGACGAATACAAATTGCGATATTAACGATTAGCACAAGAATACTAGCACCATACCAGGAGAAAAATCGATGATATTGATAACTTAGAAAGCTGATACTAAATATACATACTCACTTTTCTTCTGTCATCTATCCTAGAAAATGACTAACAAATTATTTAAGTAACCAAAACCAACTTTCGTGATTCCATGTCCACATTCAATCAATCGAAAATCTGAGTATTTTCCAAACCAACTATTTCCCTATGTAATTATGTTAAATATTAACAGTGTCAACTATAGCGAACAACATAAGCAACATTCAGAGACCTGATCCTGTACTCAGTACTAGTATAGTCAATCAATCAACTATAATACGTTAAGAAGGAAATCAATCAATATTCAATAATGATCAACACATCCACATAAGATCTAAATCCGAGTCAAAGTCAAAACTCAAGTTGAACACAGAAAAATGTTCTATACTGTTTTGTATTGGAATGTCTACGTCTATGTCAATTAAGGGGAAAAGACTGAATAGCAAACACAACAAAAAATAAAGAAAAAACAATGAAAAGCATAAAGAAAAAATGGAAACAATATATTAAATTTTACCAGTGCAATCAATCCTATTCATGGAGAAGTACATGACTGAATTGAACTCAATTATTGAACATCGTCATTCAATTCAAATCAAACTGAAAATCAAATTCAATTTTAGAGTCAATTCAGTGTAATTATACGTTCGTTTAGTTACCGTTTTCGTCACCCTCTCAATCTCAGTTTTAAACTATCATAGACTTTGGATTTCGATTCGATTCAATTGGAAATATTGGAAAACATTCAAAATTCAATTCAAATTCGGTCTGGCTCTGGTTAGTCAACAGTAGTAATTATCGTAGTGCGTGGACTGCAACGGAAGAGAATAGAGAAACTGTGTAAGTACTGTGTACTGTACTGTGGACTGGATAGGAAAAGCAGCCGTTGCAGGCAATGTAGGACTTGTAGGAGTGCAGTGTTAAATGCCCAGCCGCCAGCCTGCTGTGGTGTTGGTGTCGTGTATTTGTTTGTAAAGGTACTAGACTAGCAACTAGTTTTCTATTGTAGTTTTTGTTTGGATTTAATTATACTTACTGTCTTACTTATTACTTCCAGGTATTCAAAATTCAAATTGAAAACTACTCAATTAATTTTTCAATTAGACGATTCGATGTGGATTGTGCGGGAGACGAGAAATCATTTGCAATGAATATATCTTTTTTGCTAGAGAAACACCTTCAACTCAAACCATATTGCATTGCTCTGCTCTGCTCTCCTCTCCTTTTTCTTCTGACTCGCTATGGCTTCCTTTCCCTTCAAATCAAGGCTAGAACGTTCTCCCTGCGTGCTACTCAATGAATGTGACTATGACTACCAGTAACAGCAACGCGATGAGTCACTGCCCAAGTGTTCATAAGTGGCAATGGCAGAAGGAAAATGGGAAAACGTAAAACGGCATAGGAAACAGACGCACAGTTGCCAGATCCGCCCACCCATAAGTTATGTACGCACGATCAAGAAAGACAAAGGGACTGGGCAGGGGCAGGGGGACGAAACATGAGACAAGTTTGAGCAGGAACTTTCTTGAATTTTCCTAATATGGCTACGCCACTATCGTAAAAGCTACTGCACGTAGGCGTTGCGAAATAGAAAACGACTTGGCAACGTTGCCATTATTAACACTGCAGCCTATCTGCCCACCTCCACTGTCGTCTCTCTCTCCCTCACTACATACTCTACATCCTCGTCTATCCTACTCACCAACGTCGAGTCATTGTATTATACACTCACCATCCCAAAAATAAGCACATACTCCAACTGGAACGAGAGTATAGGATTCAAGATAAAAGTAGAAAGTCAAGTCACCCTTTTGTGTTGTACTTGAAATGTACTGGGCCATGAGAATAAAATGGAAGATCTTACTGGTTAAAGGCTCTGGCTATAGCTATCTATAGGCAATAGGTACTGTAGTTAGTCTATCCGTCACTAGAAATGGCGGATAAAAAATTCTATGAATTTTTCTCCTAGCAATTAAATTGATTATAAGAATATTACTATTATAAATTGTATTGTAACCGTCTGTTTTGTAGATAAATTGAAAAAAGATGAAAAAAAATAATGTGATGGAAGGGAGAAGGAGAAGGGTAATGTATTGTTGATGTGTGAGCTGAGGTGTGTATGTGTAATGTACTGTTTTTGTGTTGTAATCGTGGAGTCGAATGGAAAGTTCTCAAGTGAGTCCTTCTCCATGATTTGGTAAAATGCGGAAAGAAAAAGTGTCTGAATAATTATAATTAATAGCTAATTAATTATTGGAAAAGTACTACTACTACTAGGATGTAGTAGTAGTAGGAATAATTTTAAATTGTAATTGTTCTGGATCAAGTGGATAGTCACACAACATACATTATACTATTACTCCTCCAGAGCCAAACTGGACTGGAAATGAAATTCGGACTTTTGGAAAATCGAAATCGAATCCTATCCAACTCCCTGAGAGACTGGACTTGAGTGAAACCAACTTTTTCGAATCATTTTTCACTAATTTATATATACGTATATTAGAGGTAAATTGTATAGTATTTCTGGATAGTTTTTTTGAGTATTATCAATTAGGTATAATTATAATGTATTTAAAATGTATTCACTTTCAGATCAGAATTTTTGGGGGAATTCAATTCAATTCTTGATATTTTTGCTTTGCAGTACGTAGTTTGTCTTCCAGTACGATACGAGTTATTACTAGTGGAATCAATTTGCAATTGCGTTTTGGAATCGCTGTTGTTTTGCAGTTGGTATTACGTTTACGTGTACGTAATCAAGTAGTCGACGTTGTCGTTGGTTTTGGTTGTAGGTAAATGGTAAATGTTGAATTGAATATTCAAGTGTGTAACATTCATACGGTCAACAGTACAGTGTACGTGTACGATACGATACGTAGAATGATGATGGAATGAACTTACAAGCTTTAACTTTGCTCGGGCTTTCAATTCAATGCTTTACTTTACTTGGCTTGCTTTGCCTTGCCTTGCTTTGCTTAGCTGGTGAAGAATGAAATGAAATGGGATGACGAAACCTTTCTCCCTTCCTTCGTTCAAAGTCGGGCTCGTCTCTTTCTTCCCTTCCCTTCCTTCCCTTCCATTTTTTAGCTCAAAGGCTTCCTTCTCAAAAACAAGACTTGTTTTTTTTCATATGGGATTTTTCTCCTTCCTTCACCAACTTCTCTGGGCCTTGTATACTTTGCTTCGAGTTCCCATTCCCATTCCTAAATTCCTATTCCAATCCAATCGAATGCTATGCTTTTGGATGGAGATCGTCCTCATAGGTGCATTCTATTCTATTTTGTACGCATAGGCCTTGGAGTTGATGTTGGGATTTAATGGTGTATATTGCAGACATGACATGAGAGTTTCTCTTGGCAAAACAACTTTCAGACCAAATGGGTGGAGCTAGTGCATTAAAAGGCTTGAGGCTTTCTACCAAATACCAATGACTACTTTCCTCCCAATGTCCTGCATGCAAGCCTTTAAATGTACCTTGGCCCGTAGAAAGCTCCCAAAACATCCAAATCCAAATCCATAGCTTCCTTCCCATCCGCATCCGCAGTCAAGTATCTTCACTACTATATACCCTTTACCCTTAAACCCAAAAACCCAGCCGTACAACGCCATAAGGTACACTTTATATTTGCTTTGGGCTAAACTTAAACCCGTAGCTTGTACAGGGTTATCAAGAATCATTTTAAGTAGAATGACATGCAAAAAGGTAAAGCAAATCGTTTTTCCAATATTTCAAATAAATGCGTGGAAAATTATTTGAAAATGTTCCCGTTGAAAGCAAGTACAGAAAAATCAAAAGCCACAAAATTTTAGTAGCTATAAAAAGGAAGAGTAACAAAAAGAATGCATAAACCGACGTATTTTACTTTCTACACATAAAATCCTAGTTATAAAATAAGGCAGTAATAATGCATTTTCAAGCATCGCTGTTGTACGCACTGATTTTAGTAATCATAATTACAGTACATTAGAGTACTAATCACATATGAGATGCAAATTCAAGCACAAGGGATATTGATTTTAAATGTAATTTGCTTATCGTCGTTGTAGACAATGTACTCATTGTACTTAGTCTTGGTGATCCTAGTATGACGATATTTCTGGAAAGTAATTACCTGTACCATCATCATCATTACTGTCAAGTGTAATGCATATTTTATACGGTATGTACAGTGGAAGACTCAGATTACTTAGAGAGTCGTTCGTTTCCATCGTTTTAAATTTAGTGCGATTACCCCTAAACTCCTACAAAGCTAGGCTTACTAAAGGTAGTCAAAATCATTAAATCATTGTAATTGTATCTGCTGGTAGCCACATACATGGTTTTAGGAACATAATTATATGTCAAAGTCTACGCGCAGGTGATTATATCTGACATTTCACATTATGTGATAGTTTCAAAATTCCAAGTACCTACTTTGGATAAAATGGATATGGTTCGGAAATTACTGGATGCGTTTAAGTCTTGATGTACATAGTTTGGACTGTAGAAACTTGTTATATCTTGGTACCAGTTAATGTAGGTCGTTTGCGTTCTCGCGATGGTTTATTAGAATTACTTTTGTGTAAGAGTGCAAGTATGTAGATAGGAGTTAGTAGATTTGAAAATGTCATTGTGAACGCCCTTATTTCCAAGTGCTGCTTTGTTTAATGTTATATTATAGGTAGATTAGGTAGAAATTGTTTAGGAAGTTTAACTGGGATTCCATTGGGAAGTGTGGATTGTAAATTCTCATTCTGAGTTCTGACCACCCTGTGCATACATTCATACATCCTACATATCTTAGGTGACTGTGACTAGGTGTATGTAGGTGGGTAGTTATGCTGGGCGTAGAAGGCTGTACATTAAACTGGGCTGGTGATGGTGTAAATTATGGATGTAGATAGTACAAGTACCTACGTTGATATCAGGATTTGGAATTTGGACCGTAGACGTAGGGATCCAGACGGACAACGATGAGGAGGATTGACGTCAACGTCAACAGTTCTTCTTTCCTTCCTGACATGATGCTCTTCGGATAGGGAAGGGCGTGGAAAGTTCCCACGGCGCCAACGCCAGTGCCAGTATTCTCTCATTTTTAGATTTTAGTGCCGAAGGTTCGATGACTTCGGGCCCAAGCGTATTATCATTTTACTACAAAGTATAATAATATATACCAATTCATTCATTCTTCTTGGCATTGCTATTTCCTATTTCTATTGATATTGCTATTGGTGTGGCATGGCATTCTTGATGGAACTGCAAGCCCCCCTATCTGCAGCAGCAACTGGCAGGTAGAGTTGGAAACCGTTATGATTTGAATCTTGAAGATCGAATGAGGATAATAGTAATACCTATACCACATGCGAAAAATACGTCAAATGGGATGGGAAACGGATAATGTATTTCAGTCCAAGCTTCAAACGATGCTAAGTAAAAGCATAAAGGCACAGCTCGTTTTTTAGCACTTTAACTGTGGCAAGACTGTGATCAGAAGGAAATGGATATGTCATGTCAAAAATGTGTCTGGGAAACTGGGAATTAAGCTAATTGAGCAAGTGATTAAGCCACCATGAGATTTGAAGCCTACTGTCTCTATAGTAAATTAAGCTAATTGAGCAAGTGATTAAGCCACCATAAGATTTGAAGCCTACTGTCTCTATAGTAGTCTTCTTTGGAATAGCAATGCACTCATTAACATTTATGCGAGCACATTTCCTATGACATATTTAAGTTCGACATTCGCTCTGCATTTGCATACAAGTTTTAATTTTAAATATACCTAGATGCATACATTTATTACTGCATACTGCATATCCGCAAAATAATTGACGTTGACGGCAGTTAATAGTTAACGTTGCGTTGGCTTGGCTTGGAAGACTTTTATCTTTACAGATATCTTATCTGCCTTACTAACAGCACCAAAAGTAAGAACACATAGGTACTTGTGACTGTGAGTATGTCGTATGTTTGTATTCAACTCTTCACGTGCATTCAGTATTCATTCCATTAAATTAGTAAAAATTACTCGATCTAATTATAATTTCACTATGGTATGTCATGCCATGATGTGTGGAAGGAAGAGAGGCAACAAGGCGAGCAAAGCACAAGCACAAATATCAAAATGCAAAAAGTATAGTTAATTACAATTCTTCCCACCACTGTATACATAATATATAATTAGATTGAAACACGGAATGGTTTGAAAGACAGAATGCCTTAATTGTATCAAATACAACCAATTAGAAATTGCAAATAGGTCATTATGTTAAAGTTGAATTATTTCATGAATTATTTTACTCATTAAAGGAGTCGTTTGTTACTATATAGTTTGTTCTTTGAATTGATAGATACGTTCTTTCTAACTACCCATGTTACTGATGTACACATTGTGAGTGTTTACACTAGACTTAAATAGATTACATTCTGGCGTTAAATAAGTCATTTGAAAAAATTATGGTATGCACACTATTACAAGTAATTTATATGTGCAAGCCAACTTAATAGATAAGGTAATGACTAAATGATGATTACTTGATAATTACGATTTACGATTACGATACGATATATTACTATTTTTAGTAGGTATGTAATTATTTCGAAATATGTGTAAGTTGACTTTTTGAAAGACTACAAATAAAAAACTGACGATGAGTGAAAGGTTACTGATACTGATAATATAATGATAATTATGATAATTATTACAACTACTACAACAACTTAGCTATAATTGTATACTATAGATCTATTCTATAGATGCGATCGACAATGGGTCCCTTCTACAAATAATCAAGGTACATTTCATAGTGTAGTATTTACTATTTTTAATTTTGTTAATTATATAGTGTCTCTAGTTCTACAGGTAGTTAACAGCCGTGCCACAACCACAAACATTTAAGTTTTATGCAGTAGTAATGATTAATAATTAGTATTAATTATTATTAATTATGCTTGGTGGCTGGATTCGGAGAGTTCATTTGTGTTGTGGTGTATTTGTGTAGTGATGTTGTGAACAAAATTATTAACAACGTCAAGATAGGATTTTAAATAGAAATTTCTTGCATAGGTAGTTATAAAATTTCGAGATGTACTAGCTTAGTTAGTAATTCTCACTTTGACGACCTACAGATTAGATAATAGTAAGTAATTGTATACAGTCGTTACTACTACTGTTGTTATAAGGGATATCAGACGACAGGTAAGGTGTAGTTTATACAAAATGCTTAGAGCATGGTATGGTTTGGAATAGTGGTGTTGATTAACTCAATTCCTTACTAGTAGCTGCGCAACAGCCAGCTGGTTAATAATTTATACACAGTACATACATTGTTTACATTCTAAATCCGGTTCTATCATATAAAATCCTTACATTCTGTAGGTGCTACACACAGGTAAATAATCTTCCTCCAAATCAAAACAAGGATTCCACGTGAAAAGAACAAGTTTCTATAATAAACAATGTTCACACCTTCATGCGGTGGTTAGGTAACTATAATTATTACATTTGAGAACCGCAGAAATCGTATCGACTTGTCTCATTTTCATCTTATCTCATACTATAGTAGACTGGAGTATGTTTAGTTCAACGCATAGCTACATAAAAATGAAATCAGTTGGATTAGTAGGAAGATTCACTTTAAGTCGTAGTAGTACCAGAAATCGAAATCATTAAAATTTATATAATACTGTTTCGTTATTCTCGCGTAAATAGTGATTTTAATCAGTTAGGTATACCTACATATATATAAATATTTCACATAACTTTTATAATTAATAGTACTCATACCTAGTATACAATTACACTCCAACTATTAATATTATTATTATTGATTTCCTGCTAAAGTTTTATAGTCGTGAGATATCATGGCATGACCATGCCGTATAGTATACTAGGTACTATCGGTTCAAGTATCATTGGTGTTCAAACACAGTGTAGTAAGAATAGTACTACTTTTATGCATTCTATTCACCTCTTATGTGGTTTTGTTATCATAATTATTTTAATTATGATATATTTAAATAATTATTACAAACGATCGCTTCGAAAATTCGAAACCACTAATCTAATATGAGCTGTCTTATAATAATTAGTAGTGTAGTTGTGTACCAATATCATCATGATTAACTATGTAACTACCACTGAAACTGAATATAATATATTAAATTTACTATTAAAATCAAACTGCAAAATCGCATTGTGACTAAAGGAAGATTATAGCTAATTAATCAAATTGAAATATACCATGCACTTATCTAAGTATAACGAAAACGCAAGTTAGCACGAGGGTTTAATTTTTTAACTATATATTTATATTATATTTACATATTTATAATAATAATAATAATTTTATATTTAATTATACTGTTGTGATTACTGAGTTGCAGTTGATTAAAGAAAAATAATACAATTATAATTTTTTTTACTAATCTAACGTTAATATACCTAACGTCTAATCTAATAATACGTTAGTATTATTACCTCTATAAAATCTGTACAAATTATTACACAAAATACAAACTACAAATAAATTAAACATTACACTACATAAATGCTGTGTAAATGTAAACCCTGGTACTGGTACTAAGCATGCATTTTAAAAGAAACTTAAGAATTTCTTCGAATTCTGGTGGAAGAATGCATGCAGCCTTATTTGTTAATGATTCATAGTTAGTAGGTAATTAATATGTAGGCGCACGTACATAATTTAATAAATTTTAAGTAGTACGCTAACAAATCGCATATGAAAATGCTTGATTTCCTACGAATTATAAATAATGGCTAATTAATTACATTATTACTCAATCTCTGCGTAATTATACTCTCCCCTGATTTGACTGAATGACTTCGCCAACTCATTCATACATACACACTACATACTGAAAAATTAAAGATCTAATAAAATGATTAGCAATCAATTAATGTAAAAAATTCAAAATAAAAAAGGAGACTGACACTGTACAACCAGTAAAGGAAGTATGAAATATTACAAGATTATAACAAACTGCTTGTGGAAATACCTTACAGTTTATAGTAAACTATTTTTATTGTGTGAAAGTTATTGACATTATTTATGTACATTATTTCTATATATGTAACTACCCTATGTATTATTTATCAAGTGCTGGATCTTTCCATCTCATGTTTAAGAGGTAATAAATTCGTATATTATTGTTACATTCAACTACTTACTTTTAAAACATTGTAGTGAACCCCATTATTTAATCAATTCACCCTATTATTGTTTAAATTAATATACATAATTAAATTATGCTTTAATACGCAAGGTAAATTATTATCAAAATTTTAATCTACTACACAATCTGCTTACGTATATAAGACATGATTTTATGGAATGATTAAAAATTATGAATGACTAACTGACATGGAAATGCGCTTTAGACATGGACAGAGCTATATTGCGTTATAGTGGCGCAATGAACACGGACATGTCATGAAAAAAATATAATGAAAATAATCAATTAAGACGAAAATAAATGTATAACGATCATAAGACTTGAATCTTCGTACGTAACTGGAATCATCGGCCCAGCTGAGTAGCGCTACTTCGAATTTTCGAATATAATAACAATGCGATCATACACTGTGGCGTATTCTCGATTTTCGAACAGAATCATTCGAACAGAAATTATTGGATTTCTACTTCCTTCAAGTTTGAATGCTGACCTATGGTGATGTGTCACTACCATCAGGAGATGGGTCCAAGGACTTCCTCATTTTCCACAAATTTACGATTCCTTCCCTGAAAGTTTTCAAATAAACCAAATGATAACAAGTCTACAAACTTAGAGAGATAGACCCATTATACGGCCAGTGGACATAGTCATTATGTTTTCGGAATTAGGATTTGTATATTGAAACATCTGAAGTGAATTCAATCTTGACTGTGATATTCTCCAAAATTTCACTTGTCCAAAGCTGCTTGCATTTAATTATTGAAAATCATTAAAAAGATGCCAATTCGTAAATTAGTTCCAATCATTTCAAATGCAATAGAGAAAGAAGACAATTTATGTGGAGAAATAGAACCAAAAATACTTACTGACTGCCGGTAAAGATAAGGGAAGAATTCGTAGTGAGACAATTAACGGCTCCTTTATGTGCATCCACTTTGCCCAGCTTTCGGCAATCGTTCGCACTCCAAAGATTAACAAATCCATCCCGTCCGGAACTCAATAAAATGGAATCATTTTTCGGGGCGAACGCTAACCCAGTAATCCAACTGCCATGAGCATTATTAATGGACGTTACCATTTCCTTGCGGTTCAAATCCCAGCGTTTGATACAAGTATCGCGAGATCCTGAGAAGAGAACTCGATTACTCATGGCAAACGTTTCAATTCCGTCGTAATGCGGTGGCTCCAGAGTCCACGAATTTGTTCCAGTTCCCCCTGACTCAGATGAACTTGAATCAGCAACCTCATATACTTTGATTAAATGGTCCTTTGAGCCTGTTACAAAAGAATTTTCATCTAAAGCCATGCAGGTTACTGCAGAGCCATGACGACCCGTAAGGAGGCCCACATTTTGAAACTTCCTCAAATCCCATCTTCTCACACGATCCCCAAATGGAGTGTACATGTCTCTAGCACCAACACAAACACAACTGACTACATGTTCACCAGGTGGCAAAACATTGACCCGCGAGTTGGGTTCATACTCGTACACAGAATCTTGAGCTGAAGATAATAGGGTTCGTATACAGTTGGATTTCGAGTTCAAACGAATGTCCCATACTTTAATAAAACAATGTGATGTTGTGAGAACAAGATTATGCTCTTCAATGTATTTAACACACAGGACATTATTTGGATGGCCGGTCAATGTATGTAGTTCTTTTCCGGTTGTTAGATCCCAAACTTTGGCAGTTGAATCTTTCGAACCGGTTAGTAATTTATCTTCCGTAGCAAATATAGACAGAACTGGTTTAGAATGTCCTTCCGCTACCGAAACATTTATGAGCAAAGAGCGACTTCCACTCTGAAAAATAAATCACAATTTTCCAATTGAAATTGTAAATAGTGTGCATATATGCTGCTAAAAACTACTAAACCAACCATTACAAATTATTGTAGTACCTACTACACGGCATTAATACTGGCGATAATAGGCGTAATTATAGATAGAACTTTATTAAGTTCCTGTTGCACTACCGTAATAGCCTCACGACTCATTATAAACTGCAAAACATTTTACAAAACCGTGGGTACTGATACACTATAGATTCACCAAATTACTTACAGAGCTACGAACAGGCCGGATGATTCCAATCCCTCCAGTTTCATTACTTGTGGTACCTCCAAATAACCGCTGGAAAACGTTATTATCATTATTGAGTACTGCCCGCCGCTGCGAATTTGGTGATCCAGGAGGGGTATTGTTTGGTGACCTTGTGATTGTAAGGTTAATATAAATTAATTGATTAATAAATAATGTTGAGGTATTTTTTTGTTTTTGTCACTCTCTGTATTGTTTGACTATTTACGCCCAATTAGTACAATTAAAGCATGTCCATTTTATTATTATTGTTAAGCTGATGCAGACACTTATTATAACTTGGTCGATTTAAGTTAAAGTTAGTAAAATTAAGTTTTACTCGTAACGGTCGTGTTCTGGACTTCTGTCACTTTTGTCCGTGAGGAAAGTTGTGTTCAACAAGCGATCAGCAGCATTCATGTTATTAGCAGCTTTTATGCGGGAAACGCCACTGGACACCAAAACTGGTTTACGATTGAAATTAGTTGAGCGGTTAGAATCAGTCAAGGACGAAGTGGCTGTAGCGGGGGGTAAAAGTATCTGGGGTTGAATAGAGGGAGCTGCAAATTCCCCTTGGGGATTGACAGTGTATGTGTTGCGTCGACCGCGGAATGAACCCCGAATTGAATTTACGCGGCGGAATTCGTCAAGTGGAGCTGAAATATAAGATTCAACTAAAATAGGTATTTTGTAGGCAGTTACAATGCAATCAAGTACTTACTATGATTTTTCAGTTTCAATGATGTGTCTTATCCCAGCGCGATACTAAACTTACAGCTGATTGCTCAACTGAATGACGTTTAAGAACTTACCTTCTAAAGCTTGATTAGAATCGACTAAAAACGTCTCGTTCGAAATTCCATTAGCAGCTCCATTGGCGTGGGAAGTACCGTTGCTACCATTGCCCATTAACAGCTCAGACGGAGTTGCTGTGAGTCGTCTGGCTTTACGATCGGTTCTGGCTGTGGATGGTGCGGATGGCTTAACAAAGGTTGAATCTGAACCGTTACTACTGCCAGGTAGACTGTTCGAAAAAAGCAACAATTCAATAATAGATAATATTATAAATAATGATGACACAACAAACAGCAAACACCAAATTAACAGAAAACATCAAATCTCATTTGATATTAGTAATTGCCGAATGTAATTGTAGCTTATAGTAGGTATTTGTATTTGAATAAATTATTCTTGTATTCAGTCGACCTTTCAGTAGAACCGTTTATAGGATTATAACGATAGTCAGTCTTTAAACACTGAAGTTTGGCCGCAACTTCAGGAGGGAAAGCTAGGATCCCATCTTGATGAGTAATCATGACATGCTGCAATAAATCTCTCGTCAGATTTAATTCCTTTTCATACTAAAACCACAAAGTACAAATTGCAAATTAGTCATGTACAATTCTACTATTACTTCAATTAAGGTTGAATCTGCATGCAACAACGCAAAGATTCCAATTACAATGATAGTGACATAATCCGATTATACCAAAGCCAAACATTTATTTACAGGGCTGCTTACATGATCTAACTTTTCTCTCGCCTCGGTTTCCCTCTTGGAAGCATTTGCGCACTCAGTCATGGAAGCAACACTTTGCTCGTACAGCTTATTGAATACATAATGAATCTCTTGTTGATTTAACTTTGACACTAGGTTTGACAAGTCTGGATGTTCTTCTTCCTCCCGAGCACCGGTCAGTTCAACGATGCTACGTTGAATTTCGTTAATCTTGTCTTCTACGTAAGACATCTTTGCACTCACATTTTCTATATCTTCATTAATTAAATTCAAATTTTCGGGATTTCCCATTTCCATCTGCATAACCACAAGGTACATTATATAGTAATTATTTTGTATAGCATTTTAATTTAATCCTTAAGATAGATGGAACTAGTGCTATAATAATTATTGAGGAGCGATTCCACAAATAAAAGAAAAATAAATTGATCATACCTGCATTTTGACTTTTTCCTTCAACAATGAATCTACTTCAGTCTTAAGAATTTTTCTTTCCTCGAATAAACTCATCATTTCCTGCTCGAAATTGGTGAGTGTTTGTTTCGTCGTCACATTTTTCACCATTGTACCCATGATTCGACCCCACCTCTGTTTAGCCTTGACGGGGCTGACCTTGACATGCACTTGATGCTGTACCCTGCCTTGAGCCCTTGTACTCATGGCCTTATTCTTCTTCAAAGCATTGACTTCCTCATGCTTCCGCTTGAGCACTAGGTCTTTCATCCTTGCTTCTCCTTCCAAAGCCCTAATAGCGAACTCTTTCTTCCTTTGATCTTTCTTTAGCTGATTAATTTCTTTCACTCTCTTCGATTCCAATTCCCTCCATTTAATACCCTCCTCCTTGATCTGGTTCATCAACTTCACCTTGACTCTCTTCATATTGTCAATTTCCGACTTAAGCGTCGTTATTTGTCTCTCAAACTGCCCTTGATTCCTCAACACTTTTGCATGTTCTTTCTGGGCATTCTGCCATTTCTTCAGTTCTGCATTCATAGAACTTAACCGTTTCTCGTAGTCTTCTTTCGTCTGCTTGAGTTTCACTTCACCTTTCGTTTGACTCAGTACTTTGTCTCGTTCCAACTCCGTTGCTTTAATTTTATGAGACAGGCATAGCAGTTTCTCTTCATACTGTGCTTTCATAGCTTCCATACGTCTCTGACTCGTTTCCAGCTGCTCAATTAAACGCAGCTTTACAGAGATTTCATTGGTAACATTTGCAAGCTTAATATCAGCGGATATCATCTTTTCTTGTTGTCGTTCATTCTCTGTATCGTCTTCGTCATCGTCTTCCTCATCATCATCATCGGCATCCCCATCATCCTCATCATTGGAATTGGAGTCTTCACTATTATCGCAAGTATTCTGGAGGCGGCGTACCAAGTCTTCATCCTTTTCAACTTCCTTCTTCGCCTCCTCAATCAGATCGTTGATATTCTCACTGGTGGTTGTGGATCCCATGAGTTGACGGGGTGAGAGCATATTAGGACGGGGTGTCAAACTCTTCCGCATCCCTTCACAAGTCACTTCTGCCTCACATAATTTTGCTCGAAGCTCCTCGATCTCTTGCATATAGCCCTTTACCAAGCTAGTAAGGTCACAATTGACGACGTCTGGACCATTCCCTTGCGTAGTTGCGACAACTCTTTCGGCAAGCAAATCCGCATTCTTGGCTGTGAGAATCTCGATCGTTTCTTGTAAAGCCTTAACACGATTCTTCAAATTCGCAACTTCTGTCAAAAGCATTACATTTTCATGCCAAGTATCGGAGTTTTTTTCGTCTCCACCAGAGCCAGTAGCTATCCTCTTCCCTTGTTTCCAATCTAGCAGCTCATTTTGCAACGACTGGATCTCCTGCTTGAGTAATGCGATCGTACGAGAACTTTTATCTTGATTAATAGTGATTCTGTTTTTGATATTTCTGGCACGATTTGCATATTTGAGACTATTCAGAGTCTCAACAAAGTCTCGATCACAGGGGGATACACATGTAATCATCACTGTCCTACTATTGCCTCCCAATGAATCTTGAAGTAAACGTGTGAGTTTTGAGTCACGATATGGAACGTGAAGGACTTTCTTAGAAGTATCACCAAGGGCTGAGATAACATTTCCAAGCGCAAGCAGACCACAATTGATACTTATACCTTCCTTAGCTCTTTCTCCCACCGCCCCGGTCCTCTTCAGTCGTTCCGATCCAGCCAAATCCACAAAATGGAATTTAGCTGTCAACGTCTCAAATTCGGATTGACTCTCAGGTTCGTCCCCACCCACAACCCTCTGTTGTTTTATGTGCAAGGTGAAAATAGCATGCGATCGGCTAGATTGATCATTCATATTCGTAGAGGCGGTTGTGCGTGACAGAGCACCATTACGAAGGCATTTCATGGTTGCCTCTGCAGTCTCCACAGACTTGGTTCCTATCCCAACTATGTAAATACCACCAGAGGAATCCTCATGGATCTTAATCGACCCTGTAGTTTGAGGGCGGCGGTGGACTCCATTAACACTCTGTACAAATAAGAAAAACAAGAATACATAATAAGACGAAATCAAGTCAAGGATCAGTTCAAGAAAAAATAAACATCAAGACGGCATACCTACACAAATATATTATACAACCACGATACCTAGTCTCAATCAGATAATATTTAGCTCAAGTAATTTTGAATTGTTTGACGTTAGCTAGGCTGGAATATGCTAGATGATATTATTAGTGATGAGATACACAAACCATTTTGTTCGTCACCATGTTCAGATCGGTTTCACTGGGAGGTGAGGAAATTGGACGGAAATTCTTGGTGTCATTCGTGCCTTTCTACAACAACAGCAACACACATACTAAGTCACACAATACCCAAATACAAGCAATGCACAGTACACCCACAAGCGATTAACAACAATTAGCATCTATATAACTATAGAATTAGAATAGAGACATTATAAGCAGAGGTAAGTAGTGACTACGTAGGTGTCGTAAATAGCGAACCATAAAATCAAATCAAATGAAAAATCCTCTGTTGGTATGCAAGGAAAGAGAAAGAGGCACACCAAAATTATATGTTCGTATTCGTTTTTTCATGCAGCTAAACTAGACAAGAACAAGAGCCCATAACCAACTCAACCATAATATAGTATATACGCAGTAATTACAATATAAACCATGAACCCTCGTAAAATGCGAAAAAAAATTAAGTTCAAATTTAGCAACTATATAATAATTGTTATAATGTACAACCCACGAAGCGAAATACTATCATGGGGCGAAAATACAAACTTGTATATATACCATCTTCATATTATACTATTCACCAGTAGGTATTCCATTCCTTACACAGACATAACCACACATTAACACATGTCATATAGCACTTTAAATGTAGTCCCATCGGATCGCAATGCAATGCCATACAATGCATTTATGATGTGCCAATGTCATCGTTTCATCATCCATAATTTTAAAATTAATTAGGAAAATCAACAAGTAGTCAGCCGTCAGCCAGATTCTAAGTTGAACTAATTACTAAAAGCATTAACTTAAAAGTTTGTGTTCGTGTTGATTCAGCCAACTCGTATTTATTAAGCTCAACTCATTCACCAGTGCCAGTAGTTCGCTCGAGCACGTAATACGGCATTAATTTCATACTATACTTATCATTATTTTTATCGCAACTTCATATCCTCATTGCCTCAAAGTTAAACTAAATGCTAAATGCCAGCATAAGCAAAAGCAAAAGCATAACCATCCCATAACCATTGCATTGGTATCACACAGTCAGTCACTTAGTCGGTTACTTACTGTTATCTTTCTAGAGACGACAATCAGACATGCACCAAAAGGCCAAAAACTAAAGCAAAGGCAAGAAACTTTTAACAAAGATAAATATATATTCTGGGAATAAACGCACTGAATAGAGTTATTGAGGGAATGAATATCTTGAAAAGACTTGAATTATTATGTCAGTAATTGTGATTTTGACTCGACTTCTATTTCTATCTGGTCCAACGATAAATATGAATATGACTATGACACTTTTATCACTAGTAGTCTTATATTAGTTAGTCGTCCATGTTCAAGTCGTTTTTCTTCCTTCCCTAATTTTGTCATAGCATGCCAAATGATGCTTAACTGATTACGAAAAATGATTACCATAGTCACAGCACAGCCATGTCATGTCATCGTATCATAATCATATTCTACATGGTTTCTGGCTTTATCGTTACTTTATACTTGCTCTCCTCCGTTGTTCCGTTCTTCATCACAGTCACAATAAAGATGAAAGCAACTAATAAATTAGGACGGAACTCTATATAGTTAACTCCATTACCCTAACACCTTGAGGACGAGGAAGGGAAAATTTTTTGAGTCGTAGGGCACAAGGATAGAGAGACAAGTTTAGAAATTTATACTTGACTTTATGAGTAGTATGTCCTATTGTGCTAAATGGTGGCAAAATAGTAAATATAGTAATAATGTAGGATCGTGATCACAGGGAAAGGATGTATGGTATTAATGTAATGTAATTATGAATATGGAAATTATACAAATTATTTACAACCGAAACCAAAACCATACTCATACGTCACACTCCCTATTCATATATTCTCATGCTTTCACGCCAACGCTGTGTTCACATAAATTAAATTGCATGCATTCTCGTGTCGGTCAACCAAAAATTTACAAGTTTTCATTTCAATCATAATTTATAGCCAGTATAAGGCAAAGGCAACTCAGCACCAGTTTCAGCACCAGCTGCAGATGGCTGGAACGAACGACGAACAACGCAACGTATGACAAGGTTAGGTGGGTTACATACACAGATTTGCGAGTTGAGTTGACGTTGACACCAGTTCGCAAGTAAACAACAAGAATACCTATTGTGGGACACTAAATGCTAATGCTAAATGACTGCATTAAAATGTATTTTGACCAAAAAAGGTAGTAGTATTTTTAACTGCCATCAGATTACAAATTAGGATGGATACTCGATACTAATTTCAGAAACCTATGTATGTAAGAAAACAATCATAAAACTAATGACCTACACCTGTTCAACAGGATCGAAGAGGAAGCCATAGTACTGCTAGTACTGGTGGTTTTATGCTGATGATGATGATATGATTCATAAAATTTGCAACGACTATCCTCCTTCCTTGCAATTTAGGAAGAGGAGATGAACTAATGCCCTTACAATTATTCACGCATTATAAAAAGCCAAAAAATAACAATGACAACAATTACCCTGCTCTCTGATTCAATAAGATCAAATACTTCCTCATTGTACAATTCCACGAATTGCGCACTGACTTTGAAGTCCGGGGGAGGAAGTCCAGATTCGGAGGCATCGCGTCTCCTTTCTTCGATTTTGGAGAATAAATAGTAGACAGCTCTGGGGATAATGCCTTGATTCTCATTCACACTGGTGTAGTTCAATGATTCCACGTCGAATCCAGTTCCCATCGTGTAAGTCTTTCCACTCCCAGTCTATAGAAAAACGAGCAAACAAAAGCGTCAATACCAATGCCATTACCATTACCACGAGACATTAGATAACACTTATTGAATTACATTCGAACCTGAACCTATAGAGATAGACGCACACACAAATAAATTAGATTATACGTAGGTTAGGTACTTTCTTATCGTATAATCCATGGCCCTTAAACTAATTACTGCGTTCTTGTTCTTGGCTTTGCTTAGCTACTGAAAGGCAATGATAATGTGATTATGATTAAGGTAGGTAGGTTTGTATTAATTAGGTGTGCACATATCTTCTATGACTGGGATTCGGATACTCCTGTGAATTCAAATGCGAGGTTTAATCCAAATTGAGAGATTAAGACGATTGCATCATCGTACATAATGTAGGTACACATCCCAGTAACAGTCACTTTGCATAAAAGGTGGTCATAATTAATGAAATGCGTAAGAAAAGTAAAGAAAGTAGCAGTGAGACGTGTTGACTGTTCTGCTGACAACTTGCGTCCTTGTCTAATTGGTATTTACAAATTGCACAATAAGCTAAATTAATTGCCAAATATATTTGAACAAGGTATCTAACTGTCTAAATCCCACTATCACTGTTCTGCATCTAATCCGTCCTTAATTCAATTTGACTGACTTGAACGTTGAACACTTTCTAAAATTAGAATTAGCATTTGAACAAGCCAAAGCCAACACGTGCTTGTCTTTGGTTTTGGTGTTTCGGTGTCGGTACGTGTTTTTGTTTGGCTTTGGAGTGGCTTTGCTCTGGCATCAGATGAGATGACATGTATCGTCGTTGAAGATGCAAAAGTTAATATCCTCAGAGAAATGTCATAACGTTACGAAAATGATATTAAGTTTTGCACATTCAACGACGATATAATATATAAAAATAGTCATTGGAATTTTGTTTTCTTATTCATTCATACATCTTATATACTTCTACGTCGAGTTTGTAGACTTAGGGATTGAGATTGAAAATTAATAGTCAAATCGAGTCTCTAACCTGGCCATAGGCAAGAATGGTAGCGTTGTATCCGTCCATGCAACCATCCACAAGTCCTGTGACGGTTTGGAAGACGGAATCTTGACTAGAGTCCGAGTCAAACACATAATCATACGTGAAGGCATGATTTCCACCGATCCAAACTTGGGGTGTGCCGGCCGTAACACTTGTACAAATCTGACACCCATCAATTATTTCTCGGGTTAACGGTGGGCGGATTCTGTAAATGAGAGAAAACAAGAAACATGATAATTTTCCCTAAATTAGACTTAGCAATGGGAACTAATGAAATAATTGTTACAAATAATGACTATGGCAAACATCAACACCAGCATCAAATATGAGCACATCCATCACACAAACGACAACACTACGACTATTATTACCAAAGCCAAAAGCTACAGCCCAAACACAAATAGGACAAATATAAATACCTACGACTACGACTACGATCTACCCACTCATGTACACACATAAAAACAACATCAATAGCACATGGACATAGACATGGAGGGGACCGAATAGGAGAAAACAAAACAGGATTGTTATAACTTTTCATTTTTTTAGGTCTATTAGCAACATGATGCCTGATGCCGATGCCATTCCATTGCATTACTCTACAATTGCCGCATGTTTGATGTTCGTCTGCGTCAAATTCCAAGGGAAAAAATGCGCATAAGGATGAGAATAATTTTGCATAATACATAATTGTGATGATGATACGGTTGATCTTCATTTTCATCTTCCATAATTCTTTCTACCTCAGAGCTGCAGTATTGCATACTGCATGGGATGACAATTGCCGAAGTAACTAAGTATGTACTTACACGCTACTAACAAACGAACCACGTATAACTTATGATTATGCACACTTGTCCCATAAACTTAACTTAAACTGGCATTACATACATGAATTATTAAAATGAGCTTCTCCACGCATTATTTCTATTATGGTAATGAAGCTTTGAAAAATCAATGAGCTGCCCTGTCCTGTCCTCAGAGTCCTGTCAGCTGGCGCTAGCCTAAGGATACATATTAATTTTTACAATAATATTCATCGTACTCCAATCCAATCCAAGGAAAAAACTGATAGGGATAAGGATAAGAATAGAATATTACAAAAAAAATGTTCCAAAGCACGGACCGCCAAGCCAACAACCATCAGCCAACTTAAACAACACTATCAGTGATCACCAAATCATAAATAGTGGATCATTAATAATCTCTGTTTTACATCACGAGCCATTTTGCACAATAAATTGACTAAATACAAGTCTCCCGAAGCCACACCAACTAACATCAACTACCATAATGATAATCAAAGGCTTGACTCTGACATTCTGGCTCTGATATACTGACTTACAATAAATTACAAGTACAAATCCTAATGCTAATGCCAATGCTAGGGGAATGAAATGAATTGTTTTGTTTTGTTTTGAAATCGTAACCAGTAATTGTAATTCTATCTCTTCCTTATCACATCTATCTACAATGTGCTAAAGGACGAGTACCGAGTACGAGTACCTATCTATGGTTACCACTACAACTGCACGTACGTAGTTACTAGCAATAGCATCATAACTTTAATTAATTCAAATACCTAGAGACCCAGAGACCACGAACTCTAAGAAGCAACGCTCAAGAACCTGCCTCTTGTACTTGTAACAAGTACAATTTAATATGGTATATTTAGTGTGTATTTATATGGACAGCTTAGCTTACACCTTATGCATTTAAATAAACTTGTTAGAAGTTAGTAGGACGTATGTATTAACGAATTTACCCAACTAACTATCATATTCTCTCAAAACAGAAATCGCAATGCCCCAGCCCAGGAGTCAGTGTCAGTGCCCATAACACCAGAACTAGAACCAGAAACAGTAACAGAAACCATCGCCTGAAAACCAACTACTGTAGTAAAGTAGGGACTCCATTTGATACTTCGATGATACATCCGCATATATTCTTAAATACTACTACCACTACCACTACGATATTGTTACAGTCTTCCTTTCCTTCACTTCCAATTTCAATTCCATCCCAATTCAAATTCCAATTCCACTTCCAACTCGGACATGGCGAATGCAAAAAACAACAAGAACAAAGTAGGTAGGTGTATGTCTAAAAAGTAAAAAGTAGCTTTGAAGTCTCAAACTTTCAAGTTCATACATACATAATAGATGTATCTCTGATCATGGCGATGGCTTTGACGATGATGATGACGATGTCGAAGCCGATGTGGATGTGGATGTCTACGATAACCATCAACAAATGAGTTTGAACCAATATTTGTTAAATGTAAATACTATCGAATCCTGAATCCATTATTGAATGTCACTATGTCCATATTAGGAACTTGTCATTGAGTGTACATAAAGGTTGAACGTAGGATAGCCACAAAAAAAAGAACTTGAGAAGCAACAACAAAACAGCATGTTCACATTAGTATGTAATATCATCAGAATCAGAATACGGAATGCATGTAAAGATGCAAAGGTACTTAAACAAGTTGTGGAGATTGAATATGCCAAAGCCCAAAGCATGCTATTGCCTTGCCTCTCTGCTACGTTTTGATTTTACAAACGACTAACGAGTAACGACAAATGACGAACGAAAGCGACACGAGCAACGTGCTGAGATGAGATACACTGCATCTGTGTTGTTTCCATTTATCCTCAATATCAGAATATTATTATACCTAATCCTCCATTTATGGAGAAACGTTGTTTTTTCTTCAACAAAATATGGACAAGGCATGGAACAAGGATAAAGAATATCAGGAATTAGGAAAAAAGAATTTTCTAGTCAAATCTAATCTACCAACAACTTACAACACCAACAGCAACATCAACCAGACTAGTAACTAGTGCTAGTACTAAATTCCAAGTATTACATAATAAGTCCAGGACCAGGTGTGCATAAAATTATCCCGATAAAAAATAAGTGCGAGATTTTATTCAAAGTATTTTTTACCTGACCGCCACCCGAACGCTGCTACTGTCGTCGTTCATGATTACGATGACGATGACGACGCCAATGCCAAGATGATGATACCGGAGTCGCCGATGCTGATGCTATGGTGCTGTGAAAGTTGCTGAGGATCTTGTTTTTATCCGCCGTGGTTGCTGATGTTGGTGGTCGTAAATATAATTATACAACTACTTGGCCTGGCCTGTCCCACGTTTTCCGCTCCTCGTCCTCAAGTATCCTGCCTAGGAAGACAATTAACAATCAAATTATATTAAAAGATTAGATCCGTGTGTAGGAAGAGAAGAAACGCGGAGGAAACTATGTTACACTCTTACACTCTATGTACATACTACACCATTACACATTCACAGTTTACAGTTGTACTTAAGTTTTAATATTTTTCCCGTATTCCTTTTTTATACAACTCTACAGAACCACCAGAGCAGACCCAGACTCAGCTGTGTGTAATTATACTGGTATTCATGTATACCTATATGTACTTATGTCCTGATTTTAAGAAGACAAGACTACATAGAAACGTGTATGATTTCCTTCCCTTCCTTCACTTGCACGTTTCACTAGATATTATTTACTTTGACTTATGTAGAATATCTGTAGAAGTAGAATCGACTGCAAAGGTGAATGCTAACCTAAAGGTTCGTGTGGTAATAAACTAGGTAGTACCTATTTTATGCGTAGGTACATGTACATGTATGTATGTAGGTCGTAAGTACATCTAATTTAATTGGGCCAGGAAAGATGATTGGACGTAATAATAAAAATAATAATTGATGGGTCATTGAATGCAAAGTGTAATGATAGACAGTCCATGCTAATCATAATCATCAGGGAGGAGATAAAAGAATGAAATCGACTGACGGAAACAGTAGATGGTCGTCGACTAAAGGATTATGGTCTTAAAAGCTCTTATGGATATGGATTAGGTAGTTTAGTATTGGGTTCCCTGGTTCTGATTCTGCTTCTGGTCTGGCCTAGCCTGGCTTCAACTTCAACAACTTCGACATCCTCGTCCTCGACAACCGTCAACTATACATTAATTTTAATATTATTTGTATTTGTGAATATGACCGATATGATACTGATAAACGTTTTTTAGTCGTAGGTATTGACTCTGACTCTATCCCTATATACAATGATACATACACCGACATGAAATAAATGAAATAAACCAAAATAACTTATAACAATAAAAATGATAAAATGATAATATATGAATTTATGAATGAATGAATGATGATCATGAACAGAGTAGAAACAACTCACTCAAAATATCATGTCCTGGGTCCTGGAATGGAATAATGAAAAATGGAATGTGTAGTGATTGTGAGTGGCATTATAAGGACAAGGAGTGGAGTGGATTAAACTACCTACTTAAATTAGGAATGTTTGTTACGGTTTTAAAATAATTATTTAAAGTTATATTTAACTAACTATTTTTTTACTCTTTTAACGAAAAAAATGTAAAAATGTTTACTAATGCTTTTGCTTACATGTAAATAGAGTGCCAAAAATTGTTTGAAAATTTGGGAAAAATCCAAGCGTGTTCTGTTGACTTGACACTGTGCCGGGAAAGAACAGGAACAGTTGACGATGGCGATCGACGCGGTTAAATCCTAGTCCCAGTCCCAGTTCTAATTCTCATCGGCATCGATCCCGAGGTGACTGGTGAAACAGGTTAATGCTTCAACTTTTCGAGTTAATTACAATTTGTCTAGGTCACAACCAATTAACAACTTGGAAGTCTCACACGCTACACTCCGATGCTAAACTGTCAAATGCCACTGCTCCTAGCGCACGTCCACCACTTCAATCACCTAGGTGTTTATTGCCTCGATTTGATTTGACATTTGACGTGATTTCAGTCTATCGATCGAAAGATGGGATTTGTAAAAGCACTTTCAAATCATTTACCATTTACAGTTATTACACTAGAGTCAACACAGTACAGTATAGTAGAATATATTTATAATGCGGTGCAGTAGAGTAGAATAAGACAGAACAAGTGCAGCATCCAGATCCAGAAATTAGTACGTGTAATTCCTTATATATTCTGTATGTCAAATATTCGGTTAGCTTTTAAATTACTGTTTCCTTTCCATGCATCAGCAGCATATTATTTCGACATTCGGTCGCACTAGTTCGTTGAGGCTTTTGCTTCTTACCTTCAACTACTACATATGAACCATGAGGAGACGACGACTAAAAATTTTACGACTTGCACCTTGCAGGTAGTTGGTGTATTGGTGCTACAACTTTGACTTTATGGTTGACGTTGACGGTAACGGGTTACGGATAACTACCATGCTATGTACCTACATGTGCAGCACATGATGAGGATGATGATGATGATGTTCTTCCAATCCCAATCCCACTTTCAACCCACAAACGCTCAACGTTGAACAAGAACGTCCTAACAAATCGTGATCGTGAGGAATATGTACGAAACAGAGAGGCAAGGACCAATGGACCATTCCTCCGAAGATAATTAGCTACAAGCCAAATCTTTTTGCAACTTCAAACTTTTGACTTGTGATGTTTGAAATCCAAAGTAACGTCTATACTTTACATGCATTCACATGATTCTATCCTCCTGGGTATCTCACGTAACGATGATAAATGGCAAATATTTAATTATTGCACGGATGTGAATATTTCTATTGAATACGAGGAAACCGTTGACTGTTGACCGAGAGTCGGTAGTAACTTGAAGAATTTGTAACTTGTAGTTTTGTCTTGGTCATGTTGTGGTTACAGGCTTTTGATTATAATTTCTTTGTTTCAGAGTTGAACACGTTGTTGTGGTTGTTGTGTTGTTCGTTCGTTGATCGCTAATGAATTGTCGATGCGAATCTGGATCGGGAACGTGAACGTGAACATGAACGTGAACGGTACGGCTTTCCTGTTGCCTGTCAAGTGTCAAATGACAGAGACAGGCAGTGGCAGGCAGTACACTTGGTTATTGATGTTGATCGACTACTGATCGGGGATATTGATAAATCACAAGTCCAACTCTCAATAATTATCAATTATTTTAAAGTAGAATAAAAATAGAAGTGAAACTTTCCTGCACTTTTCTTAGTACATAAGTTCATTATTGACTTCAGTCAGCTTTGACTTTTGGCTTAGGATCTTACATACTTTCAACTTCAAAGTTGAAAGTCTTTAACGAAACACAACAATTACAATACCATTGTAATAATTATTACAATTACAGCTTCGACTTTGGCTTTGACTTGACTCAGGCTCTGCTGACTATTACTCCACTTCGACTTAAAATCTCGAACACGTCCAAGGTGCTGTCGAAGTTAAAGTGGAAATACACCATCATAACAATAAATATTGCACATTCAACACCAACACCATAGCTTACTTAAAAGTAAGTACATAAAGTATCTAAGTATTCACTTCTCCTCTGTTTGCTCTTACTCTTGTTCTTGTCTTGTCTTGTCTTCAGTCGTGCTATTATTAATGAATGCGATGGGATTAAGCGATTGCACGCTCTGCCAAACACAAGTAAGTCCAAGTGATAAGACACCAACCACAGAACAGACACAAGACAACACAAGACAAGAGATCCAGGGCAAAATAAAAGTCTTTCGAAAAATGAAATTACATATATTACTAAATGCTAAAACAAAAACATCCAACGGCCACGCCATGCATTGTAATTGGCAATACTATCCTTTCGTTATCTTCAAAGTTAAAAAACGAGGGAAAAGAACTCAACTCAACTACCTATAATAAAAGAGAAATTGGCGATTATAAATTGATATTTCAGTATTCAGTATTTATGAGACATGTGCCTCGGACTTGGATTAGGGATTGAAAAGGTAAGCGAGGAGGAAACTACAACAAACAGCAAACTATAGTGTGAAGATTTAGCTAGTGATTACGGCTGATTGTTGTTCGATCGTGCTGGGAAATAGAGTGAGGGAAATAAATGCAATGCAATATAGAGAAACACAACAACACAGATCACAGATCAGTCCTTGTTTTGTCTTTATGTATAATTTTCTTACGAGATAAATGGGGATCAGAATCGGTCAAATTTTGATTTTTCGACATTGGAAAAATAATAATTACAGAATTTACAGAACAGCCAACGGTCGTTCTTGTTCTCGTTCTCGTTCCGTCCGTTCCGTTCAGCAGTTCACTGTCGACATAAGATTCTCTAGGAGAGCTCGACCGTTTTTACTCCAACTCTGCCTTCCCAATCCCAATGTCCCAATGCATGAATGTTTCCAATGCTCCCAAATGCATAGATATCCCCAATGAAGTTCTATTCTATCCCATGGCATGGTAATGGTAGACGTAGACAAGTTTAGACAGCAGGAGCAAATTGCAGTCAGTAGCATTAGAATGGCAATGGCAATGCTATAGTGGTACTAACTCTACAACCTTCTACTTCTACTATTTTTCCATTGTATTACTATTATATTGAGCAAGATCTTCTGTCCTAACTAAATAATAGTATTACTATATCCACAGTCACAATTGTAGCTTCACTATTAACTCTGACAGCAGGCCATTAAAGTTGTCGTTTCCACTCTTTCTAGTTTTGTACCTCGTCAAATTTCACATGGAATCATTCCTACAGAATACAGAAAGCCAGGCCATTCAATGCCATGCCATTTCATGTCATGCCTTGCCAGGAGGTAAAAAGAAAGAAAGAAGAGGAGATTGGAGTAAATTCGAGAAGAATATCAAATCCCATTTATCTTCCCAATCCACTACAGTCTGCAGTTCTACAGCTTTACCTACTTACGTTACTGCAACGACTAGTATAAGAAAGAACATGAACATGAACAACGGATATAATTGCAATACAGGTATATACAGGTGTAACGAAAACGAGGATGAAGATTAGGATGAAGATGAGAAACTACAGGATGCAAGCAAAACCTTCTATATGCACGCCGGGTCGTTGGGAGATAGACATATTTGCATCGCGTGAAAAATTCTAGTAGGAGTGTACACTGTAAAAAAGGTATATTTTATAGTGCATTATATTAAGAGCATCTAGATAGCATCTTTGCTTTATGAGCTCAGACAAAAAATGTTTTAGTAAAATTAATCTGTAAAAGTATGTTAGATTGGAGAAGGGAGAATTTGAGGTAGAGTTTAGCAGTTTTCTGGTTGAAATTAGAAGAGATGTAGAATAGAAGATTGAGTGTTTTACACCGATGACTTCTTAGAGTGTAGGTTTCAAGAATGGTGGGGAAAAGTTTACTAGTGTGTAATTGTAGTGGGAAGGAGAGTGCGCAGAGAATTACCGTGAGTCCGTGAGCATTGCCATAGCATGCATTGCCGGAAGCTGTTAATGAAATCGTGCGGAACTTTTGGCTCAGCTCCGGCTTTCTACAAACAAACCAAACCTAAAGTGAAGGGAAGAGTATACTGATGAGTACGAGTACGAGTAACAGCAAAACGGTACAAAATACACTGAAACCCTAGCCCAAGTGTAGCTATACAGTAGTATGTACGTGCTTTCCTCCTCCACATTGATTTTTTCAGCATCAGTTTTCCTTTTCAGCCTCAGCCTCAGCCAGACCGAAGACCGAACACGTTGTTTGACATCATGACATTGAAAATTCAATTGCCGAAACCGAAACGGAATGCGAATCCGAATCCCAATCCGATAATAGAGAGAGAGAGGAAAAAAAACACTGGAACCCGGGCGAGACGGGACCTGGCTCTTCTTGTTGGCTAGTCAAAGAATTTACGAGCACCCCATTTAATGTCATTTATATGCTAATTTGAATAATGCAACAGGACAGAGTGGAATGAAAATGTCCATTTTTTTACTTCCTTTTTATCCAGCTTTTTTGTCATTGTCTTCGTTTCCGCTTCTATCTTTGTCTTGACAGGCTACGTGGTTTGGTGTCGTCTGTCTGCGTGCGGAAGAATGTAAGAAATTATTTAACTTTCACACAGTAAAAGTTCTAGCTTCCCAATTCCCTGCCAAGACTGGTTGATGTATTCGAGAATGCCATTATTATTAATTGTAAGAACTCCACTGAAGGAGACTACCTATATAGGGTTGGTGCTGGATTAATTAACAAAAGTAGTTTTATGATGGGTAAAAAGTACACAAAATACCACACACTATTTTTGGATGGCAATCTTTGAAAATTGTATGGAGGATTATAATTACGTTTTTGTTTTTATTGAAGCTGAAGGAAGGTTTAATTAAAGTTATAAGGTATATATATAAGGTGTATTTTGTATGGTTAGTGTACGTATGTACCTATTTTTAATTAATACTGGAATAAAATAAAAATGTGTAATAATAAAACATAATTTTCTTGGAACGTGGAACGAAGTAAAATCGGACTACTGGAGTAATTATAAATATTCCTTGGAAGTTAAATAGAGCCGGCTAGCGTTAAGTTCTCCAGCACTTTGAACCGAGCAGTGGTGCAATTTTTTATGGCCTTTAAAGTGTAAAGAAAATTATAATTGTGTATTCTAAATGTGCGCGGTTGAGTTAAAAAAAATGCAGGTTTGTTCATTCTGTACTCGTACTAGTGCGTGGTTTTCATAAGTACCTACTTACCTCTATGCCCGCTATTAGTGGAAAAAACTATTCTAGAGCTGTAATATTTTATGGGTGAAATTTATGAAGCATTAATTCACTGTAAAAGTAAAACTTAACAGTAATGGAACCGAAATTGGAAAAAAACAATGGAGATGGAAATGAAACTACTGCAAGGAGCATTAAAGGAATTAATTATTAAAGGATTATTGATTTGATCCGAAGCGTACAGGCTAAATTGATTCGATTTCGGTGACTCAAATAAAGTGAGTATTACATAACTTGATAATACATAATACACTTATAGCTATCTGATATAACTTTATTTTTATTGGTCTTTAGAAAAGATGAAAATGGAAATTCGAGCTGAAATGATTAATAATAAATTGTATGGATTTATTTTTTGCAATTGTGTACAAGAGCGCAACCACTAATTCAATAATTTGAAAGAATATCAATATCCATATATCCACTAATTGTAATGATATAAGACATAATTAATTAAGGTTACTTTATAACATTTATGCAACATCTTTGATAGCTTGCTCCACCTCATCCTTGGAGAACATATGGAAAGCTTTTGTTGGAGTCACCACAGCCACCTCCACATTCGTTGAGTTCAATTTCTCTTCCATCACTTGCTTCAAAATCGTCAACGAGGTTTTCACAGCTTCTGGCAGAGTCATCGACTAAATCATTCAAATTTAAATTCCCAGTTTAGAATTGAAATCAAAACATTTTTTATATTTAAATATTTGTGTTTATCATTCTCTGGTAGAAAGAGATTCTAATTTTTAGCATAAATTGTGTCTACTAGATTATCCTTTGCGGCTAGACTTAAGCTTATTATAAGGTATTTAAATGAAATAAAATAATAATAAAGCTGGTCTTTCAGTCAGTGTTGTTCGACTTGGATTGGAACTTGTGGCTCGCTTGGGAATGAGTGTTAGCTTTGGAATAATGTAAACACTAAATACATTGTGCGGGATTTAGTTTGGACGTACTTTGTATGTGTGATAGAAGACACAATCGGATAGAAGGAAGACAGCAATTACAAAATATTGCGACTTGACATGCTCAATTAAATGATATAATAGTTGTTTAGAGAACAGTATTGAAAGCATCGCTAGAATCACAAAGGAGAAGAATTCAAACGCTTTCCACCCACTCATAAACAATGCATCCTGATCTAAATTCGCTTCTCCTCAATTCAATGCAGCGTAATGCAATGGCTTTGAATGCAATCCTTCGCATGAGAAACTAGAGTGCAGCCGAACCACAGCTGTATATTGACTGACAAAGAAAATAAATAATTATGATTATGTATTCTTCATTTTGTATTTCTCAGCCCACAACAAATTCCTAGTAGTCGTATGGACATATGTATATGTATAATATGTAGGTATCTGCTGTTGTCGAACTGAATTTCCAAATTGATATTTTTACATTTTACGCCTGACTTGACAAAACATTTTCCTACTACGACGACGATGATGATTTTGCTCGACTCCCTTTATATTTACTACAAAGTTCAATTATAAACTTGCTTCAATCCAAGGCCATGCTGTGAATAACATAATTAGCACTTTAAGAAACTATAACACTGTCGAAATAATGTGGAACAAATATAAATATCGTCAATGTGTTAACAGATTACAAACTCGTGCCTATGAGCCTGTCTCTACCCATGTACAATAAAATATCATATAGGTACCATTACCGCCCTTTTACTACGCCAGACTTTGGTGCGTCGTCAAGAAAGTAAAAAAAGAAGGACAAGGAAGCTATAATCATAATGATGATATACTACTAATGACTATCACTTTTACATTTTATGTCAACTCACTTTATTATACAACTCGACGAGCGTTTGTTGAGCTCCTTCACTGCCAGACCCAATAGCTTTAGCATCATACTGAACATAAGTACCGGATGGATCCATATGAAATAATTTCGGCACTCCGTTGTCAATGCCAGCGAAGAGAAGAGCTACCCCAAAGGGTCGACTCATAGCTCCTTCATCATCATCAGAATCCCCAAATTTGATGGCAAGATTTGAGACGGCTTGCGCTACAGACTCTACACTCATCCGCTCGTTGTAGGTAAACCAATGATTTTGACATTCAAGACGAGCTCGGTCAATTAAAGTCTTGGAATCTGCTGTCAATCCACTACTTGCCAGACCAACGTGTTTGTCCACTTCGGCGATCTTCTCGATTGTTGACGGTTCCATTAGCGGGGAAGTTATACGCTTTTCCACCACCAGAACGACGCCCTCTGATGTGGAAATGCCGATCACAGTCGAGCCTAATTTGATCGCTTCAATTGCATATTCAACCTGGCAATCGGAATCGGAATTGGAATTTGGACAAAAGTTAATTCATTAAATGGCGATATAGATCGAGGTGAACAGTTAATTATTATTCAATTTGTACTTAATTGGTGGAGATCTTACTTGGAAGAGACGACCTTCAGGGGAGAAGGTGTTGACACCACGATCGTATTCGGATCTTGTTAAAAACATTGTACTGTGATTTTTCTATTTCCTAGTCTGTAGCAGAATCTTACAAGTGTGATTACCTGTGCCAAATCTGAAAGAAGACAAGAACGATGTTATTACTAAATCTGATTGAAGAATTAAATGGTTTAGTTAATGGTAATGAATTAATTGATGAGGGAAGAATGTTAGATGTGCTTGTGAAACTTACAGCTCAAATGAAGTCGGATTGTCACCGGTGAGTCTGCACTATTTTCTTTCTTATGTATATGCCATGTAATAAGTCCTACAGTGCACTGCAGTCATCTGACTCGATTTGTGCGGCAAAGCAGGTTTTGAATTTCTGCTTTTCATCCTTTTGTGCTGAGTAATCTTTCCCCTCACTACAAATATAAAAAGACGTTGTCTGGGTCTGGAATAAATATCTCATTACTAATTGACTAATTGCCTAATGTAATTAATGGATCTAGGTACGCAATTTCTAACGTTTATGATTTTACTGTATTTATTTTATGACTACTTTGCCTCCTTTCGAAACAGATCCCAGATTGAAAACACTGCCCGGAATATTTACGAGAAAATTGAAACGATCTTGGAAAGAGCAACAAAGGATGAACTGAAACTAGAATGCTACCGCTTTCTCCGTAATTCCGTCGCCTTCAGCTTAGTAAACCAGGATCTTGTCAGAACTACATCACAAATCCTCCGTCTGACAAGTAGATCATTATCGAATTACGTCCAAGTTCAATCTTCTGAGATTAACAAGTGTAACGATGATGACGAAAATGATGACAGGATGGGTGAGCATGAGGAAGAGGATCGAAGTTCTAGAGGAATT
>JAAXYX010000317.1:0-44609 GCA_036851915.1 Ptenothrix huangshanensis
ACGCTTACAAAAAATGTGAGAAAGCAGAATTAGAAGTTTTAAAAAAGCGCATAAAATAAAAAATATATGACAGATGTTATACTAAACACATAAGAGTACGGCTTTGGTAGATGCATTCCTTCCTGTTTTAACACCATTTAGTTTTTACAGTGTATCTGTAAAACTACTGTACTACTTTGAAAATGAGCATTTTTCCGAAATTCCGAAATTTTGCATTACATAGCCCTATAAGACTATAAAGATGATTTTAAAATTCAAACGTAAGAAAATAATAATTACAGTTTTAATTGACACTTTGGTACATACTCTACTTGTGAAACCACTATGAGTGTGACACACGCACACAGGACACAGGTGCTTCATACCAAGTAATACAATTAATCATACTATTGCGCAAAGTTTTTAAATATCTGTAGATTCTAATGTATGAGATAGTGAGTTGAAGTTTGACCAATGTGTTCATGCTCTCTCGCTCTCTCTCTATCTATCTATTATCTATATGTATATCTTCTCGGCTTTCCTAAAGTCAACTTCTCCGTTGAAACGCATACGCATAAATATTCGTATTCATTTAATATATAAGAATTAATTATATAACATATTCTGGTTTTCTCGGTTCCTGTAGCTCAACTTAAACCGGGAGGTTTTAGAGCGAAAAAACCAAAACTAGGCATCACTGTGGAGACACGGAAGGAAAGAAGTGAAATTAAAAATCTGATTTCGCTCCCACTTTATCTTTAACAGCTTTTTTCCCTTCCCGTTCCTTCTGTTCTTTCTTCATCGTCATGAATTCGGTTTTCGTTACAGCTTGTACTTCTACTTAATTTTGGTGGGAGAGCTGGTGCCAGTGCTATGCTGGTGCTGGTATATTATGGTTGTTAATGGCACTCGTACGGTCATACACACACATACACACATACACCTGCTATGGAGTCTGAATACCAAGTGGATAAGTCAAGTGGAAGTCTTTAAAAATTAATTATGAGACATGACTATGAGAAAGAGTTTAAATGTAATTAGTAAGGATATCTTTGAAGACTGACGATAGCTAAGGAATAGATTCATCCATTTATAATGACTCGACATACTTAACTTACTCCTTCAACATTGTCCTTATTAGTCATTAGTCTTCTAACGAATGTACAAAAGAAAACCCTTTACTTATTCAACTACAGCTACTAAATAATTCACCAGCTCATACAGTCTCTAAAATCCTATTTATCTAAAAATAAAGCTCGAATCAAAACCTTCTAATGTACAAACGCACAGGATTCGATCTAGGTCAGCCCAGCTACTATATCTACTCTACACTACAAAGTAAACCCAAAAACAAACGTACCTGCATGCCCACAGTAAATCGAGTGAAGAGTAAACCCCCAGCTCGACTAAATAAAGTATCTGTATCAATCGGTTCGATTGTTGTATAGTCCTCAATAAACTTGGATATCAAATCATTCCTCTTCTTAATCGACGACTGTTATAAAAGAATAAATAATTAGTTAAAGCAGAATTAAGAAATATCATTAATTTATTAACACAGCTGGGACGGAAACTAATGACTAGTGCAAACTAGAAATAAAATCTTTACTTTTATTGTTATTTGTTTGGTCATACTACAGTATGTAACACAAGGTCGCAGTGAATTTACTTAAGGGAAAGAATTTTATTTATTAGAATAATGACTACTGTTAGACAGACACTTACGACATCCCAAATATGAAGATACTTCCACACATGAAGTCGTGATAACCTTGGAAGTGTTTTTACCATCTTGACTCTTGACTTGTAATTCTATCACTTTATTCCTTTCCCAGCATTAGCATCAGCATCAGCAGGATACTTTTCTTCCTCTGAAGAAAAAACTTGCTACAAAAGGAGAGACAGACAAAACAAAAATGATAATGAGATCCAAAGCCAAAGCCAAGCCAAGTGAAGACAAGAGAGCACTAATCGTAAGCATAATTCCAGTCTGCTTCCAGATGCAACACTATAAAACTACAAGGGCAAGGACAACGACAAGACCGGAAAATTTCATTAATTATTTCCCTGACGCCTCATGGGATGCAAATTATAGTTTAGTATTTAGTCGGTTTAATACTAGTCACAGTCATAATACACAAGAGCTTGTATTTTTTTCAACGACCTTTAGTACCTACTTCCATTTTCAAAGTGCTGCTTGGCATCCTACAATAAATACAGTAGACTAACACTAACATAAGACTAAGGTACATGGACATTCTATGTACATACAAGCATTACCAAATTCATATAAATTTAGATACCGTCTAGAAAGAAACACCGCAGTGAAACCGAAAAGCCAAAAAACCAGCAAGTAAATAATAGCATACCATATTGACTACACTGACTTGACTATGACTGGGAGAAACGGAAAACGGAAATGCCCAGTAATAACTTTGTAAACTGTTGTTGTATAAAAAGTGAAAGGGAAAACGAAGAAATAAGAAAAGCAATTTCATCTCGAGTACAAAAGAGAAGAGAATATATAGCACCCAGCATCTTGATCTTTTAAGAATAAAGACAGAAAGATTCATGTCAAATGGAGAAGTCAAGTCAAAGTCAAAGTCAAGCCAATCCAAGCCAAGCCAAGCCAAGCTACATGATCATCGCTTTGTATTTGTATACTGTTGTACAATACATGCAATTCCTAACTAACAAACTTTTCGCCTCTTCCTGTCCATAGAACATGTTTGTATTCTTGGTCTTGGCTCTTGAGTTGAGTTTGATACCCGAGAAACCAGAGAGTAAAAGGAGAGAGGCTGATTCGGATTGGGATTGGGATTCGGATGCGGCTACCGTGGCCGATGCCGATGTGCAGGGTATTTTGGTTATGTTTCCTCTTCAAATTGACTACTACGACTGAACTACCATATTGCCACTCACATTACTCTTCACCGACTCATTCGATTTCGGGATGTGAAAGCTATTCTGACATGAGGTCTGAGTAGACAAAGTGAAAGTGCTGACAGTGCTTCACCACACTGACTTTATGTGAGTCAGTCAGCAGCTAGTCGATGTGGATGTCGAAGTCGATGTCGATCCTGCCACTGGACTTTAATGGAATAGCAGAAGTAATAGTATACCTACGCCTACACCATCCAAGCACATTACCGTCCACTGTCACTGCGACTGCACAGACATTTATAAATACCATACCTAAAACTACAGCTGCAGTCTACAGTACAACTTCCTATAACACAATCTCCATCTACATAATGTACTACTTAACAAAATATATACACTCATATATTCTATACATAAATGGACAGTTAAAGACAAATGAAATCGTAAACATTCTCTTCGAATTTATTTCTTTATACGACCTTTCACTGATCTACTGTACTTTTAGTACTCTAAGTGTTTAGAATTCGGCTTTAGTTCACTAGTGCTAGTATGTAGCTATAGTAGCTAGAAACCCCGAACCAGAGTCAAAGTAAGTATGTATATAGATATAATAATAGCAATGCATAGCGATTGCAATACAAACACTATAACTTACTGTAGTATAGGTAGGTAGCTTTATTAGGTATTCCTTTGCAATTTTGCTCGAGAGTTTCACATAGCAGGAATAGGATTATCGAAACAACCTGCAAAAGAGCAGGGCTAGCTTAGTAGGTACATAGGCCAGGACAGGGTGAAGCCATAACGTAACATAACATAACATCATAGCTACCGACATACTAACAAACTCTTTGCAAAACTGGAAAACTGTCAACTGGCTCAAAAGGGGGATCGAAATCGAATGTGGAACGACCAAAGGAAAAAAATGTCCACATTTATAGATACTTGAGGAGGATAGCGTCAATGCCAAAAGCTAATCAAACCAAACAATAGAATCGAAATATCGGCTATAAAACCAGTCAACAACCAACGTCAGTCAAAGTTAAAGTCAAGTCAACCAAACCTTCCTAATCCTAACCATCAAACCTAAACCAAGGCAAACAATACCGATTACAACAAAGACGAAATCGACGACAAAAACGAAAACGATGTCACAGCAGGTTGTTATATACTTGTGATAATATTGCCCAACAAGTTTTTTTTAAACATGGGCAAGTACTATCTAAAATCAACCAACTCCGACAGAACATCCAACAATAGCATACATAATGCAAACTAGTGACTAGTAGCAGGCTCATCCACATTATGAAATCATTATCTTTTATCAAACGTACACTTGTACAATTACAATTGCAAAAGTGCAAGGTAAGGACAAGTAGACTTGCTAACAACCAAAGCACAAGAAAGAAAAATAAATAAATTATCTAATGCTGCAATTGAACCCTTGTGTAGTTTCAGTGACCAACTTCCAAAATCGGCAAAAAAGAACTTCAATGCTAAAGAGCTTAAGATAATACGACGTAATGCATGTGTGTAGTTTAAGAATGTTGATGTTAGTATTTCAAACGAAAGTGAGTCGTTTTCCTAATTAATTTAATTAGATTTAGCAAGAAAGGAGATAAAGTTTGCATTGCATGATTAGTGTAAATTTCGTCGGTGAAGAGTTAGAATGACTTAAATCCAAATTACTTCAAAAGACATGGTGGCCCAAATCCCAAACGTCTAAAAAACAAAATGACTTAAATTCATAAGGTAAGTATGCGTATACAACCTGCATTCGTCGATTATAAACTCACTAACTGATAGTTATGCTAGTTTTCAAAAAGTCGAAAGGTTCTATTTACGACTTTTCAAAAAATTCAAGTTTTAATTATATGTACCTAGGTACCTATTTAAGCAGCGTAAACTTTCTAATTATGACTTTTCAAAAATTGCAAATCGTTCTAAATACGACTAACCTATTCAACAAGTTCAAAACGTTATTCTTATGACTATTCAAACAGCGAGAACTTTCTTATGGCCCTTCAAGAATTGCAACGCGTCTTAATTACGACTATTCAAAAAGTGCAAAACTTTCTTATTATGACTTTTGAAGAAGCTCAAAACGTTGCAAATACGTTTTATGGAAAAATAGAATAAAAACGTTCAAATTGAGCATTTTAAAATAAGACAAACCTTCCGAATAAGCATTTACGGACTAGCGGACTGCAGTAATTACTAAAATGAATGTAAAACAAAACGTGACACCTGGGTCAGCTCAAAGCTGGTACAATGCGCGTCTATAACTTATTATATGGATTTCCTCGAAACGGCTTAGGATTTTTGGTTCATTTTGCTCCTAGCGGCATTTGGATTTAGCTCATTTTGACTGTTAACCGACGGTTTGTTTGTTTGGGGAATTTATTTTATCGGTTTCAATCAAAGTCATCAGCGGTGACACTGACGCGACGGCGACACACGAAATAAAATAGCTAAAAGAAAGAATAAAGTAAATCACAGCGCGCGTAACTTTAACTGACAACTTGTAGGACAGACAAAAGAGACAAAGAGACTTGTTTGTCAGCCCTTCTTGTCTTGAGTCCATTAAGGATAATGTCCTGACTAATTCCAACTGGAAATGACACATGGACAAAGTGTACAGTGTACCTGCTTTCACAACTTGTAAAGGATAAAGACACCACAGAAGCCTAACCAAAATCGTCAGAATTAGAGTCATCCAGCATCCAGCTGTTATTTATCAATTATACTGACAACCAGCAAGGACAAGGTCGTTCGTTGGTCGTTACCATTACCATTACATATACGCACCTTGTCAATGTCAACTTAGGTATAATTATTTCCAGTGCCAGTTTCAACCTGACTAACACTTTTGGTTCCAGAATCTTCGTTTAGTAATATCGGTATCGGTATTGATTCGGTAATCAACCACAACCAAACCACTACTCTCTTGCAATCATTTCATTATTTCCTTATGTAATCATTGTCGTTTGTAGTTGTAGTTGCACTTAGACGCTATTCGTTACCATTAAGATGAGTTGTCTGATAATTATTTAGTAATGTCTTTCTTCGAAGAAAAACCGCATGTCAACCATCAACTGTCGCAGTAACAGCTTCGTGGTGTGTAATACTGTAAAATATTTAGGTAGGTACTATTTTGTCATTCGACGATTGTTATGACATACTCCTTAGAGGTCAAGTCAAAAGTTGAAGGTAAAATATAATGGTATTCAAAATAGAATTATTATTCAACTGCTGATGATGTGGTAGTGGTTTGGAAAGGTTCTTTCGCAGTCATGGTTAAAGTCGTCAGTAATATTACCACCTGTCCTGAATGAAGGATAAGGACTAAGTTCAATGTACGCTTTTGAGTTTATAAGTATAACTACCTAATTACATTCGTGACTCTTTTCCAGATAGCCAACCGCATCTCATCGAATTTATGTAACTACTACGTGGAAGCTGACAAGAGAGTGAAAATGATATATTACCACGACCGCGAGAATCGTCTCCGAAATCGATGTGTCATCACCCTTTGCTCTTTTCTGGAACGAAACAAATATTTCTCCCATTCTCCTATGAACTTGAACTCTTTCTTGGTATTGTCTGCGGAAGACCTAACAACCTGAGCAAATAAACCACGAAGACCAAGATTGACCCGACAACGACAACGCAACGGTGTTGTATCAACTGGAGCTTGAAATGGATGATGGAGCTTTTCAAGATGTCACGTAAGTAAGACTCTCGTGTCGTTGATCGTGAAACGCTAACGTTATTTCCCATGCTTATGTAGCTAGGTAGGTATTTAGGTATCATGGAATTGTATATGAGACAACAATTGTGTATCTATAGGTAAGTACCTAAGGTAGGACTAGAAGACAATCCAAATCCAAAGTATATAAAGTCGGGCCAAACTTTTAGTCTACGTCAGAAATACTAGGAAGACAGGACAGTAGCTTTAAAAGTTGGCAGTCATCACAATCACAATCGCACCCTTATATACTCATAATATCCTGGACCTAGAACTCTTGAGTATTGAGTTCCTGGAGATTGAGACTGAGACTGGAAAAGAATAAAGAATAAAATCAAGTTGAAAGGTTTTGTCTCTTTTTTGTTCTGATTACCTTCAGATCCACTTCTTTGTTCACGGGTATAGTATGGTGAAGGAGTCTCTTAACTCGGCTCTTCCACCTTCAACTTCTACTTTATTACGGTCCAAGACCCACGTAGGAGGAAAAAAATTGACTTTGAAAGAAACGTTTACGGTTTACGCTCAGAACAATTTCAAATACTTGGCTTGGCAATGGCAATTTCTTCTCCTTTTTTTATTATTCTTCAAGTCACTTTAAAATATTACGTTTTCGTATAAAGTCTTCATAACATAACAGAATAACATAGCAGATAACATATTAGAGAAATGGCAATCTACAATAACGTCACAGGAGTAGTCACAGACACAGTCAGTTTACAGTTTCTGTACTTTTTGCTGCCTGTAATTTTCTGTTTATTTAGTCAGTAGACCAAGTATGTGGACGTGGGCGTGGGCGGATGTGAAAAGTAGTTGTTGTTGCGTTTATACGGGTTAACAGTTATATATATACCTTATGTGGGTAGTATATATGTACTTTTAGGAGTAGAAATTCAAGTGCACTGTCGTAAGTCGCGTCTTAACATTTCTTTTGTTTTTACAGATTATTTTGCAGAATCAGCTGAAGTAGGAATAAGATCAAGATCACACAAAGTAAACAACTAAACTACAAAGTTGGTAGAGACATACAAAATAAAACCAACAAGATAGGAAGAAGTCTGAAAATCTTCGGAAAATCTAAAAGAGCTACTTACTACTGACTTTGTCAACTTCATTTTTTTCAAAAAATCTAATCATGGAATTCGGGATCGGATGGAAAGTGGTTTTACTAGTTATTGCTCAATTGATTGTTCTGGCTTCAGGCAGATCAACGGAAGGAGATAATGTTGCCATGTCAAAGAACGATACTAATCTCGCGAATGGTACTGACTTAGCTCTCAGTCTCAACGGCACTTCACGGATGGTTCGTTCTTTCTTAAATCGTAAAGTTTTTAACTAATAATTCATTGCTTGGGCGTAGTTGTGGGTGGATGGCTTGAAAAAAAGGGTATGGTGTAAGGTCTACTTTAAAAAACAAAAATAATCCCTTGTATCCAGTATGCGTCTTTATGTACATTAATTGCATGCCGCAAATTTTCATAACATTATTTAAAAAGTTTCATTTTGTTTGTGCTTACGAATTTCAGGAGGATCATGCAAAAGGAGCAGGTGCTAATGCATCCAATCAAACTGATAGTTCGGTGATGGAAAAGATTGGAACTTTCGTTGTAAGTTTACCTTTATCCTTCCGCTTTGTAGCATTTACAATTTGCTCTATCGTATCTCGTCTCTCCCATATTTTGCATTTCAGTATGTATGAATAGTAAGACTCAAAATCTACTATGTAACTTAATAACTAAGAGCAATTTGTGTCTATCTTTCTTTCAGTGTCAGTCAACAGGCTTTCTCTGTTCAAATGATCATAACGAGACCCTTGCCTCTGCTGATGCTCCTAGCAAAACGAAAGTTAGAGCTACAACACTTGAGAACGAAAAAGGAAGGAATGAAAATGAAAAGAATTCAACTCCAACAGAAGCAGACAAAGGAGCAGGAAAAGAAAAGGACAGTAGAAGCGGTAGCAGCAGCGATTCTTCTGCAGTTGATAAAAATCCCGAATTCGATCCTTAAAACCAACCATAAGAGAAGAGACGAAGAAGAAAGGAGCAAGTAAAACCAGAATCGGAAGTTTGAGCATCCGTCGAGAACCAGAGTCCCCGAGAAAGTCAAGTGAATTCTTAGCACCTTGTCTTCGTATATTCAATTCTATTTCTATCTGCGTCTTGCAGCATAACAGCAGTCAGAGTCGGAGTCAGCAGTAGCAGTAGTACCATTCCGGATCGTAATTCGTATTCTTACCCATACTTTAGTACTTTCTCCAACAATTTATACAATATAATTTTCTGTACGTAGAATTTAGAAACTAGAAGAGCCAGAATAACCAGTACAACAACTAGTACCAGGACGAACATTAGAAGCTTCCTGTAGTCTTAAGTCTTGGTCCTGGTCTTGGGCCATGGACTCAAGTACCTTTTGTACTTTCCTAGTTCCACCCACCGTACGATGGAATGAGACAGAGGGTGGAATGAAATTCGGTTTCGAATTTGAATCTGATGTAAATATCAGTTGAGTTGGAGGAGAACAAACGGAAAATGAAAACTTTTCATTTCATTGTACAGTCAAATAAAGTTAGAGTTAAGTAAAGTTGACTGTGAAAATTAAAAGAATCATGCATTGTACAAAAGGCAAAAGGTTTTCTGGTTTTCAACATTTCTGCATTTCACATTTTCTACACCTACATAATTATACGACTACCAATGCCAAAGCCAAACTACCAACTAAAGCCTTACTATATATATCATATATATATATACGGACTTCATAAGTACTCGGTATGCTCTAAATTATATTTCCGTTTCCATACAGCACCTCAAAAAACAGGTAGTCATCTAGATCTGTGCAAATGCAGAGACTAGGCTAGACAGTAGTCTGTACTGACTTCAGATTAATAACACATACATATTTTCACATTATGGAAATACTTTTTAGAGTCTCAACCAGAACCCGAACGAGGACGGAACGAGGAACCAGTAACCAGTCTCGAGTCACTCTTTCAAGGAGTCTTTAAAGTTTGTCTACTTCTCTATATCCTCATGCACATAGTATACTTTAGCTGCATACACTTACACCAAACCAAAGTAGGTTTTATAGAAGAGCACAGTTGGGAGGAACAAGGCAGGGCAAAATCAGAATCCCGGCTGAATAATTATTTTCTACAATGATGATGAATAAAATTACGAAATGGAGTTTGAAAGTCTTTGTGTACTTACGATACGACATGACTCATGCTATAATTATATATCTACATAAAAATACACGTCATATTACCTTACTTTCTCATGCGGCCTGGTTGGCATGGCATACAACTACAGTACTTCATAGTTCATAGCCACAGCCAAAACCGTCCTATATTCCAATGTAAATCGTATATAAAACTATGGTCCAATTTTATTATTGTAACATAACGAAGGAGGACTGAGGACGAGGACCACCACCGTTCTCTAGAACTAAACTCAAAGTTTCCATCGTCATATACCCTCAACTATAAAAACTATACTTAGAGCTGATGTATACAGATAACGTTTGAATTAATTTGCGTTTGTCTCTATGCATATATATATATATAATATACATTTTACACTGTAACCTGGGAACGGGAACCTCACTTTTTGACTGTCTATAAAACTGCACGGTGTCTCTAAAGTATGCAAGTATGCATATGTATACATGCTCTATCTACATCCACCCTGGAAGAAATGTGTGCAAAATATTCATATGCATTTTGCCGTCACCATCACAAGTACGAAAATGCAAATGAGCTATAAACCGTTACCATACCATTAAATAGCAGTAGCAGTGGCAATGGCAGTATAGCCGTGTCAAACCAGGAAACCAGACAGAGTCAAACTGTGCTGTGTAGCAAGCTACAACAACTGATGCTTGCTCAAAGATTATTTGGAGAAGATGTCTTCAAACCTACTACTCCCACATGTTTCTTCGTATATCTGTATACATAGGTATAAGACTTTTAGACTATACTCCGTTTTCGGTTCGGTTTCATTTTCGGTTTTGGTTTCGGTTTTCCGCTTCTTCTATGAACCAACAAAGGAAGATGGAAATAGGAAAGAAAGTGGATCAAACGATTTTTATGGTTCACACACTACACTACGCGTTCATTATCAATTTAATTTATTTTCTTTCACCATTTTCAGATTTCCCCGTTTTATGAATTCATGAATTTAAAAATTCATGAAAATATTATTTATCATGGAAATTAATCACCGTAGCACGAGCATGAGATTGAATTTCGTAGAATCTGAAATCAGAACGCCTGACTAGAAATTTCTTCCTTTTTGACTGTCGGGTTTCATCTACCATCTACTTCCAACTACCCAGCCAAGTCAAACGAAGCGAAGGACCCAACTCATCTACGCGAATGAAAATGAAAATAATATGCATAGCATAATATTTATGTGGCTCCACGTTTCCCTACCATGAAATTTGTAGAGATAAGTGATAAGAAAGACTTGAAATACTCAAGTTTCACAAGTTGGCACTGCGTTTTCGACTTGGGATTATGTACACGCTGATAAACACAAACATAACACAACTGCTTTGCCATTTCAGATGGAAAAGATATTTAAATGGTGGTAGTTACAGCGGAAAAATACAAAGCTCGATCGATTTTAGCTAGGAGTAGGAGTAGTTCACCACTAAAACACAGTATGTAATTACATGTGCACTGCAAACTATATGGCACGATGCATACGTGACGTAAATATGCACAATAAAAATAAATAGTAATTTTAATAAAAAACATTGAATTTTATACAGTCCTAAATAAAAGCATGTTCGAAGCCAAACAAGGGAATTAAAAATTATAGTTAACTGACTTATTATAACTATGCAAGACTTTGTTTATTCAAAATATTGATTCTTTAGCTGAAAATGTAATGAGTAAAATAACTGCATCTTTCTTGCTATTCAAAAATAAAATGATGTCAACTAATTTTTCGGCTGTGGTGAATCATCACCGCCTCCAGGAATTCTTGAACTTTTGTGAGTTCACGGAAGCATAGCGAAATGCACACAATTATCTCTGGATCCAACAGCCAAGATTTTATGACAGGAATCAAATGCTGGAGATGAAAAACTTTCCGCTCCGTCCTGCCCAAAGTGAAATAATTCTCTAGTGACACAGTGTTCCAAACTCATGTCCTTGGCCTCGTCCTTGTCCTTTTCACATTCCAGGGAATCGAATTCCAAGAGAATAGAGAACATAGCCCCGTCTTGAGAATTTATAAAACAGCAACACCGTTCTTGACCTTGATTTTGCCTTTGATGTGCCAGTTCATCAGTTGCAGATGGAGACCCAATACAAGATATACCTTCTGACGCTGACGTCTCTGATCCAAGATCCGAATCAGGTGTAGTCGTGATATCAACTACAAAAGGTTTCGAACGGCATTCCTTCCCTTGGCCGATGCGTGTTCGAAATACTTTGTTGCCTCTATTAGGTCCAAGACATACTACTGTTCCATCATGGGTCGAGTAAATGATGAAACCATCATCGCCATCTTCACTGTGGAATTTCTTGAAGGAGCACTGATGATACACTAGATAATTAGGAGGAGACCGAACTATGTCTGCCATCTTCGATGTATCCCACACCTAAAATATTGAAATATATCAGCAAATCTCCAAAAAATAATTGCAATCTAGATGAAAATGAAAAATCTTTTTTATATAACTAATAAAAAATAGTTCCAGGCATAAAAAGCAGAATGCCGTCATTCGTCATACCAGATTGCCACTAATTTGATCCAGAGCAAATATTGATCCACTTCTATCGCCAAACACGATCATATTTTTGTTCTCCACTAGCAATGGCGTGGTGCAAATATTTTTATGAGTACTTCCCCATAGAATTCTTCCATCTTTCAAGAACAAAGCTAGGATTCCGTTGACAGTACTCAAGAAGACACTTGTCACACTTAAGATCACTGAACATGTCTGAAGGATATAATATTCCACACTCTGTCTCCACCGTATAGTCCCACTCTATTTTTTTCAACATGGACAAAAAGCCATCATCATTTTAGACACTTATTGGCAATGACAATGCATACAATGGCAATAACATCAATAATATTTTCGACTTCTTCTATAATAAATAATTAGTTGAATCTACAATTTTAATTACTACATAGTCAACTAGTGAATTATAATGTACATCATTATGTAAAATAACATGTTTCAAAGATCCAAAATGTATAATTAAAATAACTTACGTTTGCATCAATGCAATATACACAGTGCGGTGTAGCGAATACTACTGAAGTGCCATCTTGACTTACAGCTGGTGAAGAGCGGATTTCCGTATCACAGCAGAATGACCATTCAATGTTTCCATTTTCAGTGGAAATTTTATACAGTCTTCCATCATGACACCCCAAATATCCAAAATAACCCGAGCTGTGACTGGAGTGGATAGTAATTGTTGATTCGATTCGATCCGGTAGGAGTTGGTGCCAAACAAGAGCTGGCAACTTTCCTACGCCTGCTGCTTCTGAATGCTCTTTAGGACAGTAGGTCGACGTTGAAGTCCAAGTGGAAACACTTAAAGAAAGAGTCTCCAAGTACCTTGCCAATTCTGACATACCAAAAGCATGCACTGATCCAGAATGAGAACCGATTACGCAAATGTGACCGTGAATCGCTGAAATACAAAGTTCGTCATGAACATAAAGGAAAACATGAAAGGCTCCTGAAATAAAGTACCTACTGATATACAATACAGGCATTGATATAATATAAGAGAAACAAATATCTAATTATAAAATTCTTATATTGAATCGAGAACAAAACTGTAATCTTACGATGAGGAGCTATGACAGGAGTGGCATCAACGCAGAGACCAATAGGGAATGCCAGAGTTCTACAGATAGTGCTCCCTGGTGATGATTTAAGCGAAGTTATTCCTACTCCAGTAGCTTTTCCATTGACAATGTCCTTATACACATCCTTACCATCGAATCCAGCCCGAATTACGGATTCATTTTCAACCACATATGATTCATTCATGTCTTCGTGTACAATAGTAAACTGACAATGATAATTAGCTTTCTTTCTTATTTCATCAAAGCTGGCTTTTGCATCGTCGTAACTCCTTGAGAGTAACTGTGTAATAAGAAATTTCTCATTTTCGATGTGTATAGTATCGCCGAATTTCCCAATCTTATCGAAAAATTCTTCCACGAATCGATTCGCAGATATGGAATTCCCCCCACAAGCTAGAAAGCAATCGGTAGTGTCTGCTGGAGGTAATAATGTAGGAATACGCCGTGTGTTGAAATTCCACAAGGTGTTAAAGATCTGCTCGAACTGATTGTCATTCATTATATATGATTTAGTGATTGTGGATATTGGCGGACTTGGGTCTGTTAATACGTTTGCATCACTAGTTGCACTATTATATTTTTCACAATTGCTACCGGGAGAACCAACAGCCGCTTTTAATATTCGTTTTACGTCTAATTTTCCATGACCATTAATTGGTAACTGTTGATCTGCACTGAAAAATATAATTCGATCAGGGTGATTTTCAAAGTATAACGTTGATTTTAAACGAGAGTGCAATTCTGACACTATATGATTTTTATCAAATTGATTATCTTGCAATTTTAGCAAGAGTAGAATTTTTTGGTCGTAATCAATGCAAATGGCCAAAGAAAAGAAAGGGGCAGTTCTAAGGGCTGCATTTTCAATCTCTTCCAAGTCGATTTTAATCCCGTTTCTTTTTCTAATCCGATCAATGCGACGAACAAAATAATAGCTGGTAGATTCTTCTCCTGTGCTGCTGTCCTTGTTCTTAATTTTCCTAGCTAAGTCACCAGTTTGAAAATATTTATATTTGCATTCGGCGTTTTCACTCATACCTTGTTTTAAATCTAGCTTGAATGGCTCTATAACTGTGCCATATTTTTCATTAAAAACTAGACACTCCCTAATGTCTTCGTAACCTATAAGGATCTCGCCTTCTGACTCAGGTTCAGTTGTATCACAGTTTTTGTGAGCTGAAGGAAGAATTTGAAGAGTTGTAAAGCTCAAAGGATTTCCAATTGATACATCATCAGAACATATTTCCCCCGCTGTAGGTGTTTCTACCTTGGATAAATTAATTAGGGAAGCGGAAGCCCAACATGAAATTTCAGTGACTCCAAACAAATTAAAAACATTCAGGGATACTTGCATCGCCGGTGGGATGATTTCACGAAGGTAGGATTTACTCAGGCATTTTTCTCCACCAAGAGCTAGAATTCGGAGGTGACTTGCTTGAGAGTCAAAAACAGTGGATCTTAAAAGTGATTTGTCGAAACGGCGAATGAAGCTTGGGGTGCATTGTAAAATGGTAACTTTGTACTCAAGAATAATTTTTACAACCTCAGGTGGAATGAGTCTAATATTATCTGCCAACTGGATGAAATTTGCTCCGGTGCCAAATGCAATAAAAAGGTCAATGATAGAGGGGTCGAAGGTAATTGGAGCTATAGACAGAATAGTATCGTGTGCTGATACTTTAAAAATTTGTATAAAATCTAATACGTTAGTGACTATGGCTTGATGGGGTACAAGAACAATCCTTCGGTTACCAGTAGTTCCAGTTGTTCTCATTGCATAAGCATATTTGAAGGGAGATAACTGTACTTTTGAAATCCTTTCGTTGGCAGAGATTTCCCCGAGTTTGACGAGGAAGCAGACAAAAATGCTGTCGTCAAGATTAAATTCTATTTTATGGAGTGAAGAAATAGATATCAATTGACTATCATCTTCAAGTATATTGGATCGAAGGAACTGGAAATCCACTATTATCCAATCAAGTCTCAAAATCGACCTTGATTTGTAGCTGTCACTTATAGGCCTTTTATAATTCATCGGATAAAATCCACAGCCGCTTTCCATGATCCTGTAATAGATCAAAAATCAAAATGATCTGAGATACCTAATCGGCTTTTAACACCAGCTCATTACATCAAAAATTACACTCGAAGATGGTCAAGACAATGGTGGTCATTGATTGTGATTATTTCATGTAAGTGCAAATTGAAATAGAAAAAATACCCGAGTAAAATACCAGGAATAAAAATTCCAGGATTTAATCCAACTCCTACAAATCCACTAGTAATTGAATGCTTCTGCAACGTATTTTTGATAATCAACGATTCTGATCCTAAAGCTTTAAATGATAGACCATCTAAAAGCAGCTGGTTTTTATCATTCAAAAATGGATCATTTACTATACACCCGGGGTCACTCTTACGATACTGCGAATTCGTGTACGATCGACATTCCTCGCAACTATTTATGGAATTTCTTCGGGTTGAATCCTATTTAAAAATCAAAAGTCACGGAATTGAATGATAGATCTAAATACACAAGAAAACACATTTCAAAACAGTTGATTTACATTTTTACATTAGTTCACAATATTATAAAATTGAATCTGAGATGGTTTTTACCAATTTACTAGTCGCATCATTATTATCCAAACATTTTACCGACGGAATCACGGTTTTAACTTCAACCAAACTACATTGCGAAGGTATCGATTTCTGATTGTTTCTAATTTTTGCAGTACTTGTTTTTTCAATAAATCGCACAGCAATATTGTTTACCAGGGTAGAATTTACTGTTAAATTGTGAAGATAATTATTATTTGAAGACTTTAATTCTGTTTCAGGATGTAACTTTCGCCGCTTAGAAGGAACTTCTTCACCCTCTTCCAGTTTTGCTGATGAATCGAACATTTTAATCTGAATTAAATCAATAATTCACATAAGTATGAAATAGAGTACGAGCTTAAATATGCGCTAAATACAAGGAGGGTTAACTCCAAACCGGAACCGGAAACCGAACAACTAATGAGTGTTGTAGCGGTCTGATCGAAAGTCCAAAGACTTTTAGTTTCGTCAAAGTAATATACGAAATTCGCGGTCTCGTCGCAAGGACATCTATATCCCAAGATATCCCACAATACATCCAATCCAAGAATAATAGTATCAAAAGGGCGCGATAGAAAAGAACTGAAAAGGAAGTTTCAAACTAATTTTGTTTCAGTTCTTTCGTTACGTTACGTATTAAAGTTAAAGATCTTTTGTCTGTTTATGTCAAACCTTTCTTTCATTTACCACAGTCACTAATTAGCTTAATACTGTCAAGAAATCTATAATCAGTTTGAGGACTTCAACCTTAAGCAGGTAATTGAAATGGTGTACTGTTAAATAATTCACATCATATAGCATTGGCGTCATTGTTCAAAGTTTGGTTCAGTCGTTGTCGTTGACTGTAAAATCATTGGAATTTTGTTAAAACTTTTTTAAAAGGCTTTTCCCTTGTCCTGGGCTTTTTTACAGTGGTTTACAGTCAAGCTTTCAAACGGAACCCACATCGCAGCTAATAGCTAACTAGTCTAGACTACTTCATTAGGTTTAACCATGGGGGATAACCAGAGTCCTGTGATTACTAAGCAAAAATATTCTCCAATTAAAGCACCGCAACCGGAACCGGAGGAAGTTGATATAGATAGCAACAGGGAAGATGGCGAATGTTCGGATGACTCTGCTGACATGGATGACATTGTAAGGTTTTTGTTTTTGTTTTTTTATTTCTTTCAAGGTTACGTATTATGCATGTGTTAGTTGTGGCTGCACAATAATCAATAATTGATTCGGATTTGGAGCTGCGGATTTAGAGCTGCGGACTTGACATACTTCCTTTTTTATATTCCAGGATTATAATATTTTGCCGCGACCGAAAGAATTGTTGCAAGAAACAAACTCGGGCAGTTTCATTGCAAACGTGATTTTATCCGGTGCTGATTTAGGAGGTTTTGAAGCAAATAGAGGCGGTTTGAATGAAGGCGAAATGGACGCTGCCGCTGCATCTGCAGATCGGGATGATTTTGACAATGAAGATATTTTTCACAAATCTAGTAGTGATTCTGATGATAGTGACGAACCAAGTTACAAGAGACAAGGCTCAGCTAGTTTTAGTTTCAATACATCGAAGAATTTTAATAATCCTAACAGCCTGCAGGCTAAATCACCTTGGAATCTTCCAACATCTAATTCTGGAAGTGCACCTTCATCGACATCGATTTGTGATGAGAAAATGCTTAAGTTTCAAGAGAGACGAAAAATGAATAATATTTGGACCAAGGTGTTAGAAGAGGAACAGCAGCAACAAGCATTAACTAAACTGGGAGATATTGATGTGGATGGTAATCGTGTTGTTGTTGAAAGGGGAGCGGAAACGTATTCTTTCAAGCCGGGTGCTACTTCGTCCACTCGTAAGCGGAAACGGAACATTCCAGGGAGTCACAAAAAAAATAAGGTTCGCCATGATGACTCGGATATTAGCAGCACTGGGCTTAGTGATGATGACATGGAATATATCCGTGGACCGAAAACTGAATTAAAGGAGTGTGATGAGAGCATTTTAGGATCCAGTGAATACAAACTGGTTTGTTTATTATTTTCTTATAGTATTCATTAATCAACCAATTAAGTATTGAAGCTGTCGAAGTGAACAAGGTATGCAAATTTAGTCGAGTAATCGGACAGTTCTTTTTGTGTTTTTTAGCTTCCAATTAGAAGAATTCAGCAAATAGTTCACAAGAAAAGAGGGCGTGACTTGAGTTATTATATAGCAAAGGAACTCGGAGAGCCCAAGGCGCAATTAATTGGTAAGAAATTTAAAATTTCACGTTCATTTCAGTTTTGGTCATCGTAATATAGGTGTCTGCTTCCAATATTAATTATGCCCTGACTTTTTTTTTCAGTGCGAGCCTGTGAACTTTTAGGCAAGCATTACTGCATCCACATGTTTATAAAAACTTTGAAGATCGAACGTAATGGTGGACTCCCGATTAAGGTAATTAATTATTTACCTAAAGTTTAATGTTTTTATTTGATATGAAGAAGCATTCTATAAAGATTATAATTGTATGCATTTTAAAAAAGTAAGATAATATTAAAATTATTTTCTCGAAAGCTTTTAATGCTGTCGTTTCATTCTATTATAGAGTCAGACTAGACGTCGCACTCCAGGAGGAATATTTTTCTATATGATCCGTAAAGACAATAAATTTCCTGCGGATCAAGTGAATGCTGTCTTTCAAATGGATCGGAAGATAACCATGAAGGAGAAAAAAGCTGCAAAATCTATGGAGCGCCGTGAACGTAAGGCTGAACTAGAATTGCGTCAACATCGAATGATGAAGATGAAAGGTACAATCTATGAGTAAAACTAATGTTGAAATAGGTCCATATTGATGTAGACAGTTTTAGGGTATTGAACTTTATTGAAGTGAATCGGAGAAATTTCAAACTATGTCATGATTATGACATATTTCTGCCTGCAAAGGTAGCTGTCATCAAGCAGACGATTGATCTCTATTGTTACATAATCAAATTTAAATAAAATAGGAACCAAACCGATTGAAGAGGATAGCAAGAAAGGGAAAGAGGAAGCAATGGACGAAGAAGGAGAATTAGCATATTCTGATAACTCTGATGATTCCTGTTCGGAGTCAGATATTTCATTGGACTCCAATCCAAATTTTGAAAATCCTGTTGCAGAGGACTCGAACGACGTGTACATTTCCGATGAACTCACAAACGATTATCTGGATATCCAAGTTGCTTCAAATGAGTTTGACCAACTTTAAGTTCATACTCCATAAATGTATTCTTATTTCAGAACTACGTATGTTGGTATGTTACATATATAATATTAGTAATAGTAGTTATTTGTTAGTGGGTTTCTTCGTCGTCTTTACGGAAGTAACCAAGTTAGTTTGTAAACTGAAATAAATTTACAAAACATGTAGCGTGTCTACTACGGCTACACCTCTGACTTACATTAACCTAGTTTGTCATTCTTTCTATGCGTTTGTGTGTATCAGGTAATCAACTATATTAATATTGTTAAAAAAAACTAAATATGTAACGTACATGATAGTTGTATGTTGTTGGTTCTCTGCCTGTTATTATATAATGACTAGTAATTATTATATCTCAAGGCACACATCTTAATACATTACTGTTTGAGGTTATTACAACATCATACTTACAATAATTAAGTATAATTGATGTCTTCAAAAAGTAGGTATGTTATAGTTCATTGAACCAAACTTGGACGAAATCGATCTAACGAAGATGGAATTCAAAAGTAGATGGTTTCGTCCGTTGTTTTTTCCTATGATGATTAATATTCACCTTATAATTGTGTAAATATGAATTAATGACACACTCTTCCAAACTTTCTGTGCGGAAGCATAAAATAAACGCATAGCGTAATTCCTCAAGAATGTATTTAGTGATTGAGTGTAATACAGGTTGTAGAAAATGTTTGAAAAAACTAGTACTCCTTTTGGAAAAATGTATAGGTATTATACCACCGCAATAAAAAGCCCTAGTTCCACTTCCCAGTCAGACGGAATAATTAGCAATCATCTTTATTAGAAAATTAATTTTATTTTTATTACAAACTCGGAATGTTGGTTGGTAAGTGCTAGAGTTACGTTACAGTGTTCATTTCGATTGCGAAGTGGATGATATAACTATTGCACTAAAAACCCACAATTATATTTGTTTTCCTATTTTATTGTAAATATTCATATATATTTATCATAATAATTGCATCTATCATTTCGCCTTTCACGCTTCCAAATCCAAATAATACATTCCCTCCTTACGAACTTACATTACGGGTACGGGTACGATTACAATTAGACGTTGACATCGATTAGTTACCAGTTTCACAGCTCACAGTAAGCAAAAGTGAGGATCTCAGAAGTTTAATGGCAGGGTGGGCGCAAAATCATTATCACTAACATGATAAAACAACATAGTAATACAAAAGGAATAGGTAAGACATAATAATTACATGAGAATTATGATAGACTCTGAGAAAATTAAGTCTCCAATGAAAGCACAAAACCATGAAAATCTAATATAAAAAAACTGGCGCATAAAATGTTTGTCTTATTTTGCAAAATACAAGATTTTTCAAATTAATCATTAATTATTTTGTTATAATTTCTTTCAAATTCTAATTGAAAATTATACTTCCCAAAGATTTAAATACTGTGATGTTCTTGATTTGATAAAATTAAAAAAGCGAGTCAATATATTTTGGTATTGATGTAATATAGGTAATTTTTGTATTGAAAACTTGAAAAGTAAATACCTACAATAAGCAAAATAATTATCATACTCTGCCCCTCATTTCCTATCTATCTAATTACATAGTATACAATAGTGCCTACAAAAAAAGATAACGGATGCCTACATAAGTTACACAAGAAAAATATCGTGTTTCTTAGTTAAATTATAATCCAGTTCTTTTAAATACGAATTACAAATTAAGAGTACACTTGTTTTTTTATTACATAACATTACACACAACATATTATTACTCGAGGTATAGTAGTATCCATTACTCAGTACAAATAATGAATTATTCACACTGAGTACCACTGATTCTGCCGGAAAGCACGCAAATGCAAAATATATTGAAGATAATAACATTTCGATTAGTTTACAATTACAAAAAAGTAAGACGGGATCGATATATTATGTCCGTAGTGATGCTTATATTTTGTTTGATTTTGATTTGGATATACATTTTGTAACATGAGAAAGAGGAGACTGATGCTGACACTGCATGTCACAAGCGAACGGAATCTTGATACTGCTTAGGATCCTGAGGAGTGACCATTGTGATTCGAGGACTTTTGGATAAGCTCGAAGAAAGCGCTGGATTAGTTGACGTACCAAAGCTTGTCACACTGGAAACAAGGCTAGCCACGGTGGACCCGGCGGTATGATTGTTGTTACTTTTAGCCTAAGAAATTTCACTTTCGTTACACCGTTGAGTTCTTTTTTTCATATCGCAAATATTTTACATCATGTTATATAATATGTCATATATTATATAGAAGAAAGAGTTCAAGTCACAGAAGAAGAGTCAAGAGTAGAAGAGGCAGAAACAATAAGATAGAGTACGATCGAACGAGATAGCGGAAAAGGCAAAAATACAATACCAAAGAAATTACCAATACTATAAAACAATTTTACAGCGGAAATGTACATGCGAAATATAGATTTTTAGAACACGATTTTACCTTTCGCATAATTTTCCCGGATGTAATAAGAGGACCAAATCCTTCTTGGTGAGCGAAAGCGTAGCTGGAACGAAGCGAACGACGACTTCTTCTTGCAGAAGGCGTTCGGAAAGCTTTGTCTCCCGCATGCCTTGTTCTGTATAAATTCAAATAACATCATTTCACACATACCCTGGTACTGGTATAAGCACATATGGGTTTTGATCAATAGTAAAAAAATCTAGGCTTTATGGTATCTAAAATAGAAGACAACGTACTTGGCCGAGGAAACTCTCTGCTTAAGCCGAACGCGATCAGAAAGAGTTGGATGTACGTCATGGAAGTAAAATCGCCATGCTAAAACTGGAATTATCAAGATCATTACAGTCAAGACTAATGTAAACCAAAAACTTGCTTCTTGTAGCGCCTGTAAAAAAGAAAACAAACATTAATTAAATTCATTTATTCATCGGTACCCATTTGTAGATAAACATTTTTTTTTCAATATGTATTCTATAAAAGATAAAAAACTGGGTGAACTCTCGTACTTTAGTAAGGGATCCCAAGTATTTTCCCTGAATGGCAAAATTGTACAAATAATGAAGAATGAAGAAAAATAGTAATGAGCCCCAGATTGTAACGTGGTTGAATACTGTCCAATAAGATGTATCCAGTGCAACCTAAAAAACACATAAGCATCTCAGACATTTATTTAAACGTTTAAAATTCAGAGAGACACGGTAGAACCATATATACATATCCCATAAATACTATTTTCGAATAAAGAATGGTTGGAAGTAAAATGAGTTAACAAACCTGAGCTGTGACAACAACGACTAGAATAGTGGAAACAGCGCTTCCAAAAAGCATATGATCAGATACTCCTTGACCATTAGCAGATATTGCATGATTGTAAGTACCTAATATAATAAGACAAGACATATAATATATAATAAGACAATACAATAAGAAAAATCTAATTGCCAATCATTGATCAAAATCCTTTAGAATATTTTTACTCACCATAGGGTACGATAAAAAGAACACAAGACGTGACGAATCCATGAAGCGCAGACTTAAAAAATTCTTTTTTATTGAATAAAAGGTTCCGATGACCTGGCGTATACAATTTGGGATACCGCAGACTGTAGTCATCATTACAGTCTTGATCGAATACACCAATGGACAGAACAGGTAATGAAGTGTAGAATAAATTGTACACAGATATGAACATCGGATCAAAAACGGTCTAGAACACAAAACATTAAATCAATACACTCTCTCGGTCTCACCGGAAGGAAGACATAATACGACTACAGCTGTTTATCTCTAACAGAACTGGAAATAGTCTACGGAAGCAATCATAAGTTAACTTGTTGAAAGGAAATAGTCAAGCCTGACATACCTGAGCGCTGAATCCGCAAAAAAATGCATACCAGAAATGGCTAAGGGTGAAAGCAAAATTTTTGTAGAAAAAATAACGAAGGAATTTAGCCATTCTGTAGTAGGACCACCTCCCGTGCACCAACAATAATCTCTCCAAATATCGGAATTGCGCTATGGAATAATCTGCCGCTAACACAGCTTGAAGTCCCTCTTGCCCACTGACTCCAACCCCAATGTGCGCAGCTATTTAATAAAAATACGAAAAAAATTCATGTCTGTCTACTATCCATCACCATAAATCGGTTCATGTCGTAATCGTAAATGCCATGAACCCCATGAAAATCTCCGTAAATGGAAAAAGCAGACAGTTTGGAATGAAAAAACGAATGAAAAAAATTATGTTAGTATTCTGACATACTTTTTATCATGGAGACATCATTAGCACCATCTCCAATAGCTAACGTTACGGCTTTTTTGTACTTTTTCACCAGCTCCACTACGAGAGCCTTTTGAAGTGGGGTCACGCGACAACAGATCACAGCCTTGCCTGTAAAAACTCCAGTTGATGTAGGTTATTATGTATATTTATAAATTTACATTTGTTTTATATTTATAGCATCTACTGTATGTACTAGACACCACCACAGTACATATCACGAATATAAAATCTTACACTGAGATGCCAGTTCTAGGTACAATTGTTCAAGTTGAGGGTTCAAAGCATGAACAAGGGAGTGGCCATTGACAACGACAGCATATCCTCCATTTCCTTCTTGGTCGTTAGAGCTGTCACCATCCCCTGGATGGTAGCCAGGTCCATACTCGGACTCACTGAATGTCACCATACTCATGTCTCCCATCCGTTGGTTCTCCACTGGAACACATGAGCCTTTCTGGAGTGCATCCAAGTATTTGAGAAGTTGAGATTTAACCTGCAATACGAATCATCGACCATCAACCATCATTTCTGCCTTCTGTCCGTCAGTTTGACAGCACTTAAAACTTAAGATTCACCTGTCCCAACTCAAGTCGTATACAATTTGTAATTAAAATATCAAACTTACATCTTCAAAAGAATAAGCATCAACAATGAATATATCATTCATTTCATCCGTCAGAAGCTGGCAAGAATAGCCAATATTAATTGCCGTCTCTGCAAAAAACAACACACAAAAATGCAACCAATGACCACATTTTTAAAGCGAGTAAACCTTGAAGGAAGCGTTCCAAAAAATCTAGTTTTGACTCAACTGATTATCAGCTAGTATAGTTAATAACTTACAAAATAGGTAATAACTCGAGAAAAAACATGACTGAATGTCTGCTCATATACCTACTTAACTGAGCCAAGAAAAAATTAACTTGGAAACAGCCTAGATATTAGATACTACTAGATGGACATATGTGGTATCCAACTCACCTTGCTTATCCCCCGTCAATACCCATACTTTTATCCCTGCCAACATGAGATTGGCAATGGTTTGAGGAACTCCATCCTGAAGTTTATCTTCAATGGCAGTCGCTCCAACTAAAGTCATATCCCTCTCAATCTCTTCGTAAATAGCATCTAATTTATCGTCACGATTATTTAAAGATGAGGCGGCTTCGTGATGCCGTCTTTTCCAGTCATCGAAATACTCCGGCGTTAAAACTTTCACGGCAAGGACAAGAGTACGCAATCCTTCGCCAGCGAATTTCTGTCCACAAATAATGCACAGGATGATTAATTTGTTCTCGCACATAGAACAAGTACATGCAAAAATGGCTTTAAGATATTCTGTGTCGATACAGCAAATAACTACTCACATTTAAATGCTCCTGTGTCCTCGACTTAATGTCTTCACTCCCCATTTCAAGTCTTTCATAAATAATGGAATCAGCACCTTTACAAAGAAGTAGTATTCTACCATCTCTACTCTTAACCACGACAGACATTCGCTTCCGTACATTATTAAAATCCAAAATACAGAGCAAGTCATAAACTTCTTCTTGACCCAGAACTGAAATGGTAATACTGTCAGGTGAACGCTCCTTGAAGACAAATTCGAAATTTCGAGCAGCCGACACCAGGGCACTTTCATCAGGTGACTGAGCTTGGTACTCCAATTGACCTGTAATCACACAAAAAAGGACGTAAAGTAAAAAACGAAAAAAAAGAAAGTCATTCATCAGAACTGCAAGGCCAGAAACAGAGAGGACATTGAGCACACTCCCAAACCTCTCTACTCAAAGTAGTGAAGAACAGAACCAATTTATCCCGCAACAGCACCAGCATCAAGATCAATCTCATTAAAACTTTTTTACTTTTTCAGACTTTCCTCATCTCATTTCTGTCTCCGTCATTGCCGCCACCCCAACTCATTTCTCACTATCTCCAGCTCCAACTCCAGCAACTAGTTAAGCCAATCTTTTTTGTACATAATAAAGAAATCAGTCTGTAATTACTCACCACTTCGCTCTTCAGCCATCACAGTATGGCAGAGTGCCAAATGTCGGAAAAACATATGCACATCCTGATCACCGTTCCTCACCGCATCATACAAGGAACGGTCGTAAAATTTAAACTTGGCTTCATAATGCGGATTTTTGGAAAAGTCGATCGGTGCCACATTCTGGAAAATTATATTACATTATGCACATGTAAGTCGAAATAAACAAGCATAAATACATATTATACCTACTTCCATTTCATGCTACATAAAACCAAACCCATCCAAATAAATACCAAATTTTAATTACACAACCTTTCACCAGTGAAAAAAATTGAACATTTTAAACAAAATTGTATGCTGTACGTATGTAAGTATGTACACACTCAAATATTAGTAGATAGTGTAGTGCCAAATAAATGGGGAAATACTGAGCAAAAAAGTAGAAACACTAAATTGTACTGCAATTCTATGCCAAAATTTCAAAATAAATAAATACATGATACTCAAAATGGAGAGAAAACACCAATAATTCTACGCTATCCCAAAAGTTCAACAGTAGCGATGAAAACAGAGCTGGAAATTATTATAAAAAATTCACAGAAAGAAATGAAATATGACTCTCCATTCAAAAAGCCATTGCATTTTGGCAAGTGAGCGGACATTACTATAAGCAAATGCAGAAAAAGTAACTCTTGGAGAAGAAAGAGCAGATGTTTGGAGGGGATTGCATTTCCAAGAATCAGAAATACGTTTCTCACGTTATATTCAAATCCAACAAATTACTACGCTACGCCATAGTTCATCCAATTACTAATCACCTCAAAAATTATATAGCTAGTCATTACAAAATTACAGTTGATATTTTACAAACTACTTTGCAGAGTTCTGATCGTAATTACATATGTATATGAGATCGATTGCCTGCGACTCATTGGCTTATTGTGCAATAAATAGTTTACGTACGCTAAAACAACTCAGGTAGGCACTTACATAATATCTACAAAGTATTTCAAAATACGTGTTTTTACAACAGCACCCGAAACACTAAAGTTCAGTATCTACCATCGTGTCAAGGTCAATGCGAATTACAACGGCAGCCTAACAAACTATATTCAACAAACTAACACTAACTAAAATCAACTAAAAATCTATAAGAGGTAAAATTTAAAAAAAGCGTTTCCAACCCATAGGCACATTCGCATACATGTTTTCGTTTTCGAATTGACTGAAGAGGAATGTTTGTCGTTGAGTCGGGCTGTTGTAAAAGTTCATGGCTTTCATAATCTGGCCCTGGGCTAGCCGTGCGCTCTGTTCCACATAAAAGATGTGAATGATGCTGTCGTTTGCCCGCATTGGTACTGGCATTGGTCAAAGTATTACGTAATGTAACCTCATCCTCAGGATCTCCCTCATCAAGATCAACATCAACATCAACCAACCCACCTTCATCATTTGTCTTCCGTTGTTTGAGTTTAATAGATCATAGCGGGGATCAATCAAAACCACGTCGGCAATGGCAAAAGTCAAGTCAAACAAGTTAGAAAGAAAACCAACCAAAAAAAGAAAACAAAACAAAAGAACCAAAAATTAATCATACTCGTTCACAGCTGCTGGAATCTTCTCAATAACAATAGCCTCGTCTTACTTATTTCTAGACTAAACTAAAGTTAACCTACTAAGCTACATTCTAGTATCACAGATATATGTATTAATCAAGAGTAGTACGTAACAAGTATACATACATATATAATTGTACATGTACATACCCACTGAATAATTAGGTATCTATCAACAATAAAAAGAAATAAGGAAGAACTACAAGACAAATACTAATAGTTATAGGTACGCAGTAAGACAATATGGCTTGACAGATAAACAATCCGAAGAATTCACAAACTTCATGAACAAATGGATAATAGATGAACGAATTGGGAAGAAAACTAAAGAAGATTTTCAAGAAGGTAGTATGTGGGTAGGTGCAGATTAAATCTACCCACGTCTAAACAGTTTTATACAAGAAGATGCGAAAGAGAAAAGAATACAATAGTTATTATACTGATCCTGGGAGACTACCAAGTGAAGGAAAACGAGGAAACTAGAATATAATCATAACAACGGTAGACGACTCAAAGGAGAAAGAACGAATAAATTGCATAATAATGACTACATCTCGTAACAGTAACTAATTACATCACAGCATAGTTCGGTTTGCTTTCTCCAGTACACATGACCTGCAAAGTACAAACGACAATGTCAAGTCCAATGGAGCATGGGACAAGGTTAATCCAAATGCCGAATACCAGGTAGAATCATTCCTAGAACTGGTTTGCATACAGCTATCAGATACGAACAGCTGGAAATTATACAAGACTTGATTGGATTTCTATACGAGATGAGCTCCGAGTACCGTGATCGTGATTATGAGAATGACATGACATTGAGATACAATCTTTAACGAAAATCAACAACGAGGACGAGTTAACAGTGATCAGATAATCAATCGTAACACCAGAAAAGACAAACGCCAGAACTCCTGCATTTCATCTTGCTAGTCAGTCGCCCGTCAGAGCTGACACGTAACGCGGACATACATTAATTGAATCTAACCTCTATGATATTTGCATATTTGTTTAACACTACTAGGCTTACAGATAAAGCAACGAGAACAAGTACGAGCACGACTTGCTTCAATTAACGTACTTCCACAAAACTCCATACGAAAAATGCAAATACGGATGACACACAGATAACCATAAAAAGGATTAAGGTACTTTCCTGCAATGGATTTGAGTATCATGTTAGCCTTCGAGTCAAATTCGAATTCAAACGCAATGCAAAGCATAATTATGACATATTAAGTAAGGGCAGGGGCGGTGAACGTATAAGTTTACATTACTGGAAGGTATAATGTAATCACGAACAACTTCTTCATGGAATAATTACGTTGGTAATTCAGTCAATCATTTTATCGTATCCAACAAAAGAAAATGAGGAAGCGCACGAAGAAAATCGAAATGCAACAAAACGAACACATGTCAGTCGTAAAAACAAGCTTACATAAAAAAAATTAATAATCTAATAAATTACGATTAAACAAAAAACCTAATATCATATAATAAAATAAACAACACGCTAGTACAAATAATTAATAAAAACGGCCTACATGTTAATACTGTATTATACGTGATAATAGTATAAAAGCCATGTCGTAATATAGACAGATGAAAGAGAGAAAGAAGGAATAGCACAAACTATCGAAAAGGAAAAATAATACGGAGGTAGGTACTAGTGCTGTGTTAGATGCTTTATGCAATTGTATGATTTAGTACATTAATATTTATTAGTATATACTAGTAAAATTAGTAGTTATTTCAATTACATAAAAAGGAAAAAAAGATTGAATACAAGGAAACGATCAGTAAAAGTAACCTAAATAATTGATACGAAACAAACTTGAACGTTAACTGTGAGTAATTTACTTTTGCACCCAGTGCAGCAGCATCGGGATGAGGAAAACCGAACAAGGACACGTACAAGCAACAAAATAAAATAAACGAAAGAAATGATGGAAAGTGTTTTCATGAACATGACATACCTCAAGATGTTCAATCACCTCGCCAGTCTGTGGATCGATCACTTCTCCATAAGACTTGCCACCAATCGTGCTCTTATTGAACGCCATTATATTCTGAAAGTACGTAGAAGACAAGTCTCATAAAGTTCATCAAATATTTAACCAGTCCTACATTTCTAACCAGCCTTCGCTAGTTCCCCAGACAATTTCTCAGCTGAAGTTCACAAGTAGTATTTTCACGTACATCCAATCCCAATACATGACACGGATATAAAAAAGGTTTCCACGTTATCCCAAAAGCAAAAAACAAAATCCACACATACTAGATCAATACCATTTGAGAAACTTAAAACTTGAACTTACTTGTGTTAAAGTTCCAGTTTTATCAGAAAATATATATTCTATTTGGCCTAACTCTTCATTTAACGTCGTTGTTCTAGCTCTCGCTGGAGTATCCGAAGGCTCATGATACATTTTTAAATCCCAATTTATAAGAAAACTTTGCAGCAGTCGGATTACTTCAACACTGAAACCAAAAATTATGTAGCACACGTTACAAAAGTAAAATGACAATGATAGGAGGGAATCATCCATCAGAAGTCTCTATAGGTCCCTAGTACGAGTTGAATAAAGAATGGCAAAAGGAGTAGTAAATTCAAATCAGAATCCAAATGTCATGAAAAACGTCATAACTGTCACAATTAGTCTAATAATCAAGACAATACATTATGATTTAACATATTACAAATGTCCAATAAATCAATCTGCACAATTAAGCACAACATGAAAATGAAAAGGAGAGGAAATGGAAACGTTACGCAGTCAATAAAATATTCAGATTTATACCCGGGTTTCATATTATCTGTGTCTGTACCAACCTGACATAAAGAGAAATGGGCACAACAGTGTTGAGAATAATGGCATACGAGAAGAAAACTAGTAAAGATATGATGACGGCTCCTTCGACGGGCTCTGTCGGAATTAATGCGTCCCAAGGTAAATATTTGCGGAACCATCGGCCAATCATGGTTTCCCACACGGCACAGGCAATCGTACAAAAGAGGCACATTGACAGCAAGAAAAACACAATCTGTGAACAATCCGGACGAAATCATTAATAATGCACCTTCCTAAATACCTAAACTTGTAAAATTCCATCACACAATTATTGAGTCATAATGAAAAGGAAAAGGAAGACGAAACAAATCAATAATATACCAAATCCAATTAGAATTACTAACTAAGGAATAGTGAGGAACGATGTATATAATTCGGAAAGTACAAAACCTAACTTAAATGCAAGGGAATGGACATACATAGTACATGTGTACATAATTTATTCCACAAAGCAATACAGCGAGTAAGTATGTCCTATTTTATCAAGTAGATATTTGCATTAAATTAACGATAAAAGAACAAGGGGTGAAGTGGAACTGGTAAAATGTAATCTGGAATACCCCAGGAAGCCTGAGGACTGGAAATTGAAAATAGCAAATGTATTAGGCAGAGAGAATTTGTGAAATACTAGTTAAATGTTAAGAAATTAGGTGTGACAGGCAGAAACAGAAATAGAAATAGAGACACACATGAAAAGCACCACTTACTCCTAGAATAATAAAATTGAGCAAGCGATCAATACTAGTTCTCTTGAATTTTGTTTTCCCAGAATTCTGCATTAGTTTTGTATCTCGACCAGCGAATAAGACTACCTGCAAACCAAACAAGACACCACACAACTCATGTTAAATACATACATGGATGAACAGTTACATATCCTGTAGATAGATAGGTATACATCAAATAATTATGTAGACGATACAACAGATACAATAAAAGTATTCAGCGTGTATGTAGCCTTACACCATAGCACCATTGGGTATTTCGAAGGATGCAACCACGGAGAAGAACCTTGTCGTTATCTAGAGGAAATCTAGAAAGTAAGACAAAAAAAGTCAATCACTATTTACTATTTCGATTTCACATGCCATCTGCAAAATTGCAAGGAATTCTATTTCAATTCATTTCAATTCAATTCATGAAAACTCGCAAGCATTTTATTCTATGTCCGTTGAATATATTTATATATAAAAAATGGGGATGAAAGAAAAGAGGATTGGAATTTAATTTAAGACTCATTTTACATACTTTTTCCCTTCCCACGTGAGCGTTCCTTCAAACTTATTCAGATGATTATTGGGCGGTTCACATATTATTTCACCTTTAAAAAATCCAAGCTTTTCTGGGTCTTCACCCATTCCTGCCGTCTCCAAAAGACACTGGCGGCACTTAAGATTCGTCTCTCTAAACACATGATAAAAATACACGGTATAGATATAGCCAAAATTTTAGCATAATTTTGCAAGCGGAAAAAATTACCTAGGTATATGTACATACACCTATCCCAGTGCATAAAGCGTTAACGTCTTTATAGAAATTATTTCACATTCGCATAATATTTTATTTTATCGGCATTTTAACTCACGTAACATCGTTTCGTGATGTAAATGTGCAAAACGTAGACATTTACCTAACCGAGGTCAACTTCATAACACCACCAATCACAACTTAAAATTTGGGCACACGCCTTTTCACAACGGAGTATAAATTCAAACAGCATACTCATGTAGGTATAGGTATGTAAAGAAAAAGATAAAATTATTCAAAATTGAACTTACCCATCTAATTCTGCAGTTTCAATAAATGTCAACCCATTGGGCTCACTTGAGGATATGAGAAGAACGTCTGAAAATGAATTTAAATGAGAATGAGATAAATGAGCATCCCAAAGAGCGTCCTCGGCGCCATTACTGCTATCAAGCAGTGTCATGCTTTACGTATGACACGACGTGTATTTATTATTTACAATTACGTTACCTGCAGCGACAAACTGGTCATTCTCCATACGAATCACATCCCCAACTTGAACCTGCAATTAAAGTCATCACCACGGTCATTTAGCAGAGTCATACAGTGGAAAAAACAAATTAAAATATGGAGATACTCTACTGCACACCTACATTGGTAGTAGTTCAAAGTATAAACAGTTGAAAACTAAACCATTAAGGTCATGATTCTTCCCACTGAATTCCCTGTCAACTTGCAATCTATACAAGCTATTGCACAATACAAAACCCAACCCAACCTGAATCCAAACTACCCGAAATGCTGTAGCACTTAGGAACAGACCAAAAATAGAGCAAATTTACAGTTCCGTTTTCACTTCATTTTCGTTCCATTAAAGGCATGCGTAACTACCAGCAGTTTTGATCGAAATGCGTGTTGGTGTTGCCATTGACATTTCCCGGTGTAAATGTCAAATTTTCCGCCGTACATAACGGCGAATAAAATTAGATGACTTTCGGAATTCGGAATGTGGGTCAGGTATGCAACGAAGTGGCAGTGGTATAGCAATGAGCTGTTTAGTACTCGACAATCCCCTGTACCTATGGCCGCGATCAACGATCACCCGCTCTGTTTCACCAAGAAGACAAGCAGCGATTATTCCTGAACTTCGACCGACAACTATTCTCATCTCCACTCCCAACTAGAAAACTACGCCTGGATTTTAATTTCGATGCACAGACTTTTGGAATGTGAATCTACTACTTTATCTAGACATTCATTGTAGAAATGTAAATCTGCTGAATTAATTCTACATTAATTTCCTTCTTATTATCTGCAAATAGGGAATATATACATACCGTTGTACATATGGGCTTGAACTTATCGAATAATTTACTACTGCGAACTGCAAATAACTAGCGACATAATATTAACATAGGTAGGTATATGAAGTACAAATTTATCAAATTTAAACTCTGAATACTCCCATCACAATTCGCAATGAACTTCTATACCAAGAAATTCAAATGAAAATGATCATTACTTCCAGTAATAAATGAACTGGTGCAAAACAGGTAGTAGTACGCTTAATCAAATGCTTTAATGGTTAAAATAAGAGGTTAATTTCAGTAATGCAATCACAACTGTGCTCACCCTTGCGCGAAAACCCAAGTATAAAAACCGAAAAATGAGAATGATTTTCTACTCCCATATCATAATTATCATTAAAAACAAAAGCCAGCTGCCGGGTAGAATTTTCGTGTTGTTTGAAGTTGTAAAATAGTATAGAATACCTACTGGCTTTCGCATCACATGTAAATAAAGCGAACTGGTGCCGACACCGAAGTTCTTTGAAGTCGTATAAAATGAAACCCAACACGGTTTACTTTGTATAAACTTTATAAACAGCCCAAACTTCACGAAAACAAGTTGGTGCAAAAAACAAAAACTGCTAGAGAAGACAATATACAAAAACAAAAGCCCGCAGAGGAGTAGTAATAACAATCGTAGGTAACAGGTAACCTTATACCTAATGTAAAGTAACCTATGGTTCTCACAATATGATCACTGTACTCTTATATATAGACATACATGTATAAACTCAACTAAAATGCCTACGTATGCATATCTACCAAGACTAACTTTCCAACTTTCTAAAAATGGTAGCCAGGAGAACACTCAGAATCGAGAAGCTGAATTCAAACCAAGACCAATTCTGAAATTTGCAATTACATACGTACCTTATGCCATCGTTCTTCTTGCAAAAGTCCATTTCTAAGTACTAATGATCTCCTATTGTTCACTTGAGAGTCACTTCTGTGTCGTTGCTGTTGAAAAACAGAAAAGGCATATGTATTAAACGAACTATGTATGTCTACACAACAACCAACGAACGGATAGATTTCTCTCGCTTCTACTCTTTTTCTATTGATATATACTGACACTGACAGTTTGTAAATCTCAAAGTTTGTTCAGATTAATTAAATCAAACGATCGTTGGAAATCGTTTTCTATGTTACACAAATTACCTAAAACATAAATACCCATTACATATACCTAAAAGAATAAAATTATATAGTGAGAGATTTAATTAAACACTTACAAAATCATCATAGGCATCTTTAATTGCCGTCAATGCTAACACAAGTATCAAAGGCACAGCAGTTGTGAACGGGGTAAGCGATGAAATCACAGGAATTACCTACATCCAAAAAGATTCAATTACTTTATGTCGATTTGAAACTATTAATATCCCTTGAGGTTTATTTCGGCTCGACTTTCATCGTGCAAAAGGAAAATACCTCATGCTCGCATTTGTGAAAGACAACTTCAAAAACAACGAGCCTGTATTATAGTAGTCTTACACGTTGTAATCAATAAGTGTGATTATTTAAAAACTTACCTGGAGAACCAGCAGGCACAAAAAATAGAAATTAGCTAGGCGCTGAAACTGTTCAAACAGATTTAATGGCAAAAATGTCAACACACTGTACTTGGACGTCTTGATTAAATTGTTCTGAAAACAAAATAAATCGATATATGTAATTACAAGAAAAATCTGGAACTGATTTATCCAAAATCCGCGCAACATTTTATGTATGCCACAATACAGTCTTAAATTTGTGCTGTCGCTACTAGAAAACAACGTGTGTGCCAGATATTATCGATGATTATGGGAGCTTGGTAGCATATGGGGGAGACATTGGATATCCCATTTAAGTACATCTGCATTGACAAAAGAGCATTAACGGAATCAATCCCAGGCTCCGTTATTACCATCATCAACTACAACACTGAAATACCATATATAATACATGAGCGAAAACCTAGGATTTTCCATCATCGTCATTTCACAAAAAGGATTTGACTTGACTTGGCACGACATGAAATATAAATTCTGCCAACCATCGGCCATTTCTATTCACCTACACACATTACACATGCACAAGCTACATTCAACATTTATTCCTCAAAATGCTTGACAGAAAGTCCGGATCTAGTGATACGCAGAAAAGTCATTTCAGCAAGCCTCATTTTATTTTTGTCGGCATCCCCCAAATCCTCAACGTAACGTTCTGGCTCTACTTCTAACGATGGCACTGACTACAGGCATTATTACTATTAGTCGTCGTCCCTATCTTTCATTCAACGACAAGCAAAGTATAGCTAGGCATATAAAGAAATCATAAAGTAAAGTACCTATGCATCGCTTTTCATTTTACTAGTTGTCAAGCTACTCCAATTCATCCTTCAACGGCTACACACATGCCTACCTACTCAACTATAACAAACTCGAAACGCAAGATAATAATGTAAAGATGGGAAAAGCAACGGAGAAAGAGATACGTACAGAGCTTCCTTTGACTTTTCCTGAGTGAGCTCGTAAAATATTTACGACAACAAAGATTATTTTAATCCGATTTGCAGTAACAGTTTTCAAGCACAATTTGTACAATAAGGAATCACTATAGTTTAACCTCAGGCTTCTGTTGCTTAATGATTTACTCAACAGAGAAAACTCGACTAAATTGAAAAAATAATAAAACGAGCAAAAAAAGCACTGCTTAATCCATAAACCCTGCACAAGTGGGCAGAATCAATTTATGTATGTACACTTTTCCCTTTATTGAAACAGAATTCACTCTAAATAAGTTATTCCCAAGAAAGACGAAAGGTCAACAATTCCCTGCAGACGTTCTTTTTTAAAAACCAAATGCAATTCAATTATATAGAAAGGAAAAGCAGACGAATAGTAAAAAAGGATTCTGGCATCTTCAAATGTGATTGTCATCTACATAGTATGCATCTAGAAATGCCTCCATTATAATAATATACATATCAACGATCAACTTAAGAAAAAATAAATCACAAAAAACTGTCAACAAAAAAAGTTTCCATTTTCTCAAACTACCGTTGGACTGCACAAGTGCCCTCATAATAAAATACTATCGATCGAGTTCAGAATTTAATTAACTTACCGCGTAATTAAATTTGGAATTATATGCGGGATCATTGGCTGTTATCCGACGCTCCGTCTCTGTAAAGTTAAAATAATATAAGTATATAGGTAATGAATTACATAAACCAAAATCCATTTCAATCTAGAAAAACTAATGCTCTTAAATATATGTATATACCTATGTACTTTAAACCAGTACTAATGTCACATTAAATTTGTGAATTCATCCAACAAATTGGTTTGCCGAACAAGAATATTTGTTTTCCTATTATACAATTACATTCCATCTCATGTAATTATAATTCGGCAATATTAGCATTATTAAACAACTTTTGTAATAGAACTATGCGTTAGCTGCACAGATGAACAAAATAAAGCCATTGCATATATTATGTATGTAGGCAGGTACCTACAAAAATCTCAAATGAACGAATGAAGAAGGTAAATGAAGATATCTATCACAATAGATAAAATAGTCGAGAAGAGACCATATCATTTCACAAAGAACCCAGTGAAGTATCATAAAAAAAATTCGAAGACGTAGCAGTAACATGCAAACTGCCGTGGCAGAACTAGCAAAACGACAAACGACAAATAATAATGTAGCCATGAAATAAACGGGAAATGTGCCTACCAACATTATATCCAACGTTCTGCATAATACCTTAGAGACGAGATAAATGAGAATCAAATTTTACAGCAAACTGTTCTCATTCTCAATAATGGAAGAGGATAGAATATCCAGGATAGCTTTCTCCTTCCACAGAATGAGAATTTTGAGAATACAATAGGAGACAGCCTATCTAATCACAGAAATGTCTCGTACTCGGTAATAACTTGGATAGTTAGGTATGTTCTCGTGCCCACCATTCCCCACAGCAATGACTATAGTCCCAACTCCTCAAAGCCATAATCAAAATGAACGAAATGAATGCTTGGATGATTTTCAGAGAACTCAGACGTTAAAATTCCAGACATAATAATAATACCTACTTTCTACCTCGCCATGTTATATGTATATACTTATCCGTATTACAAGTATTTTATGTGGGACGCAACTTATCGTCTATCGTATAATAATATCGTATCGTTAAAATGAGCGAAGCCGAAGCATCCGTATCCCATATCATTCCGGAATACAAAATGAGAACGCATACAGACATATTACCCAGTAACCAGCTACGAAGCCACATTTTTATAAAACTTGATACACCTTTTGAAAAAAATGAACCAGCGTACGTAAACCTACCTATCCACCTAAATATACACATGCATGTGGCCAAGAAATTTACAAGTAATAAAAAAAAGATCAGAGCTTATTTTAAGCGAGGGAAATATAGGGGAAATAACCGAATACTGACAACGCTTATTGAGTACAACTCCGAGAAACACTTGCAATGCTGCAATAGCGGAGGATTGACATAAAAAAGTCTGCAAGAAACGACAAGTGTTTTTAAAAAGACTTGAGAAACTGCGGGTGGTTTGCGCGTTATTTTTCAGGCCAATTTAAATAGTTTACAGAATACGAACAATGTAAAATATCAAATATTTCCAAACCGTATTTTAAAGGACACTTCTTATCATAAGTAAAACAAAAGGTATTTAAATATTTGTAATTATTATTTATTCAACTTATCCCAGCAGTGGTTGTAGGAGCATTGTATTAAGCATGATATAATCAAGTAATGTGCTCATAGCATGTATGTATATCCTGATTTCAGTGATTCAGTACGAGCCACACGTATTAAAGTCAGGCTATACATCCAAGAACTATGGCACGTGCATGCTCCTGTATTGCAGTCAGTATGTTAGAATAGGCTCTACAAAGTTGTATACGTTTCGAGGAAAAATACCTTCTCCATTATGATCCCGGTACGGCGGCTCAATTCCAAAAATTCCATCCACGACTCTCCAGTAGATTTTTGCAATGAAAGCTAGAATACTGTGAAAACAGGAAGGCATTCTGCTAACAAAAGTACGCGTCCAACAATGCCCCCATCGAAAGGTAGATGAAGTTCTGGAGGGTGTACGGTTATGGCTAAGTTTGCGGTTACGCTCTCGTTCCCGATTCCGAGAACAGCTCGATGAACCACGGCAACCACAGCACCAACAAGTGAAATCACAACAATTGTCTGATGGTCTCCGATGATCTACACCCGTGGGCTCACTGCCACTACCGTCCCCACCCTCGGATAATGTTTCCTCAACTATCGTATCACCCCTTCCGATCCCGATAGTCTTTGTACTCCATTTACTCGTGCTGGATGAAGGACAATCGTTGACAAAGGTAGGGTAGTGATGATGAAGAGCCGTCTTAGAAGAGGAAGGATATGGATCCGGTGCACCCGAGTTGTTCGAGTACTTGAGTGCTGAGAGAACAGCTGAGGTGGATCTTGTCGTGGGCATGACGTGTTTTGGTGGATTATTTATGGAAGACGTAAGAACAGATGCACTCAGGCTCCTTCCAACTATGCCAGCACCACTACCATTACCAGAACCTGAACCAGAACCAGGACCAGAACCAGGACCGGTACCGGTACGGATACCAGAATCTGATGAGGATGTTATAGTAATAATAGGATATGTCCCATCCATGACACCACCACTCCGATCTCCTCGTGACTCGCGTATCGTTTCCGGTGGAAGAGGTTGTGATCTGAGAATCTCTTCTAACGTTGTTACTTTTGCACGAATTTTCCTGATATTATTATCCGGAGCTGAAGCAGGTCTTCGCTGAGAATGTGAATGAGAGTGCCATTCCATTACCTGCGATGACGAGTCCAGTTTCTTGGAAGATTTAATGTTCAGCATGGATGTCGTACTGTGTTCCGAAGCGTGTACCATCACAGCATTGTCAATGCCACCTTCCTCGTGCTCATCTTCATCATCCGTGAAATGCGGAGAGTAATTAACTCGCTTCTTGTTCACACCGTCACGAGGTGACTGGAAACAACTTTTGGATCGACTCCCTCCACCTCCTCCATTTTTTCCCTTTCGGATTAACAACCGAGTTTTGACTCCTGATGCTGAGCCGGAAGATGAGGATTCCTTGACTTTGGATGAGTGAGCAACTTTACGACGACTTGCTGATTTGATTTGGAAAACTTCGACGACGTCATCTGATGAAGACATCACGTCACGTCCAAACCCACGAATATTATTTCAATTTGTACAACTCAACTTCTTGTTCTTTTATCATTGCATCGCCTTCCACGTTCACAATAAGCACGAGTAATTGCAGTACACATCCGCAAGAGAAGGACGACTCCGAGGACGAAGGACGACTGTACTGTGTATTAATATGAGGGCAACTCAGAATTCGGATCTATTCAATTCATTACTTCACCAGCTGGTCGAGAAGTATGAAGATGACATAACAAAGGAAGAAGGCAAGCACGTCGTAGTATAAGGACTCACTTTACTCATCAACATCAAGCTGTCTCTTACCCTTTTCTAATGCTTACATACCTACTACTTTATTTCTCTTTCATTTACGACTCTGCTCATGGCATTTATCCAAAAATCAAATCCATCTGTATATATCGTGTATTATACGTAATATAATTAGTTTTCGTTTTTCGTTTCGGGTTGAGGATATAATTTCATTCTATTCAGCGTATTTGTATTTATGGTTCACCGTGCAGCTTCTATACAGCTACAGTTATCGCAGACCGTTGAGGATCCGCACGTAGTACATACATACGTAAATCTTCCTATCACTATAATTCGTCCATTCAATTAATTTCGTTCCACTATCAGTATCAATATCAACAAACGCCGAACGTCACCGGCAGTCAGTTCGTGAGTATACACAGTTAAACTTTGCTCACAATTATATACGCATCGATCGATTCAGATTAACTAGATATATTCACACAGTCTATGCGAATTAACATTCACTAAAATTCTAAACGAGGCGGAGAGAGAAAGATTTAGAGCATTAAAACTGTTCAGTTCTCAGCTACCATACTCATTAGTACATAATACGATCAGGCATTCGGTATTTGTTATAATTACAATGGAGTCACGATTGTCACATGTTGATGTTGACACCGATTTTGAAGACAATGCAAATCCCAAGACATTTTATTCTCTACTACAAAGTATACTAGTACACGTAGTGAATGAAGTAGACATTAGATTCTGAAGGTACAGTGTCCTAGATGTTCACTGACCGACCCCGGAGGACAGAGATTTATGACGAAGGTAGTCAGAAGTAGAAGTGTCAGCACATCGTAATAATCACGACGACGGCGACCTTTTCCTAGACTATTACTCTCGTTCCCTTGGCCCTTGCAGATAATTCTTCGATGGGGATGAGGATCACCTGATGAATTCATCCACGCAACCCATGACCACATTTTCACATCGATTCACCTCGCCAACGTCCCACGATTCCTCCAAATGATGCTTCCAAACTTCATTTTCCCTACTTGATTTACAACCAACTGCAATTCTTTTATCACTCTTTCGCTCCGACTGTTTGTCAATCGTAGAAATAACTGTATGGCAGAAGGTTGATGATGACGATGACGATGACAACGATGGTGACTGTCACTTTCTGTTTATACAATGTAGAATGTAGAAAAAGTGGAAGCTAGACAAAATCAACATTCAACCATGTCCGTTTACATGAACAAGCCATGACGTTTGACGTCACAGCAAAAAAAGACGTTGAATGTCGAGATGGAGACGTCGAAGGCTCAACGCAATTTATAAATACTAATCGGAGGAGTAGACTTTTCAATTAGAACGTACATAAGTCATTTTCTTTTATTTATGTGACGTGCCAGAAGAGACTCCTCGCGACACTCACATCCACAACCAAACTATTGCATTCGGTCTAAAATAGTCAAGAAGCGAAATCGGAACAAGACAAATGTTGTTTACTATACAAGTTAAACGACAACGTCAGGAAATCCTTCACGAAACAACGTTTTGCTCTTGAAACGAAATGTTTACAGCTAACGTTGGAATGTTAGCGACAGTCGTCAAGCGAATATTTTGAAATTTCACCGAATGGCGCCGTTTTCACTTATGGCAATGCCACCAGAACTAATTGCATTGCCAATTAATTACAACTGTTCACTTGTTAGATCTGAAATCTTCCTCAGGCACAATTAAAATTCCAGGTTTTCTCCAAAGTCAAGAGAATTACGTGAACGAGTGGAGATCCAAGTCCAACTGGAACGATTTTAAATCGGAACCGCAAACTAAGGTCACGAGGCTGCTGCTTTCAACATAAGGTTCGCAGCATTAAGTTTATGTAACAACGGTACAGGTTAAACGGTGATATATTGTGCACGGATATCCCCCCTTTATTTTAATTTATATCCTTATCCCTTCCCGTCACCGGAACTTGAATTTAGAATTACTGGATTTATTAGACAACTAAAGGAAGGCATTCGCTGACTGCTGCAGTGCAATGTTTAGAGTAGAAAAAATCTCAAAAAAATCGATCTAATTCTGATTTTGTGTTTTTTGTTTCGGTGGAACAGTAACACTTGCACACTCCCATGGAACACTCGCAGTGTAATTTTCAACTTTTAACTCTGTGTATTTAGAGATGGGAAAAAAGTATCAATCACATGGGAATTCAGCAGCCTAAATATAATACAGTGATTGTTCCGGCCTTCAAGATCGGAGAATCGGAGCCCAAAGTGCACTGCACTCCCGACGAAAAGCTTTATTGAACTACTACGGCATCCTACCGAAAGCACTAATACATTCAAACCAAATCAACCACTGAATACGGTCAACGGGCTCTTGCTGTTGCTCACTGCTGTAGTTCCTAGCAAAGTTATAAAACCATTGACAGAAGGAACGGCGAGGAAAAACGAATCCTAAAATCCTATTCGAATCGGAATTTTTGTGCAGAGCCACACATTCCCGAAAGAGAACCAGAACCAGCACCAGACCAGTTCCAGAACTAGTACCCGTTACCCGTCCTCATTCACTTCAGTACTACTACGGAGTCTCCACGAGTATAATAATTTTGTGTTCCTTGGATATCTCCTGCCACGTGATGAAGGGGGAGAGAGCGAAGGCGAAAGTTTCCTCTTGGAACTGTCAGTACAACTGTACTCAACGTCTTCCCCAATCTCGATAGGAACCCGACGGACTGAAAATCCGGGTAAGTTTATCCCATACACTCGCGGTGCTCTATTCTCTTTCACAGCGCTATGTACCTACTGTGTGTTGTTACGTCACATAGCAAAAACTCCCTGAATCGATAACAGGAGCAGAAGCGCAAAGACCTCACACCACACTATACTCTACAACCATAACCATACTTACAATCATATCATACCACATAGGTGCCTCGTGACCTTATACAAATTTCTATACCATCGTCAACCCCAACGATATCATGAGTCCGTGTTCGTAGTCCGTAAACCGTCCTGTACACAGTGTACACTACAAATGGCAAACTATGCAATGCCTTACTTTGCCTTGCCTTGCCTTGCCACACCACACCACACCACACCATGGTCACCATGCCTCGCTAGCTTGCCATGCCATCCCGAAAATCTCAACATATTTGTATGTAATTATAGGTACCTACCACATATACAAACTACAAACATCAAGTGTTCCTACGTATTTCCAGCACATTTTCTTCCAACTTTCTAAACTAAATCAACCTACCCAGCCCACTCCACTCCCAACGGCTAAGGCACAAGGCTAAAGCTACAGCAAAGGCTAGCTTTTACTTTTACGAAAACTGTACAGGCAGTAAAACACAATTCTGCGAAATCCTATTTCGGATTATTTTTCTGCTAGCATCCCCACAGACTACAGACATGCAACCCAACCACTAGAATCCAGCCATGCAATGGTTATGGTACTAGTACTCGTACTGGCACTCGTTCTGCCACTCTTCCTGGCACTGGTCTCCCAACAAGAATGTAAAAGATATACCTATCCGAGAAAGGGAAATCCTAGGATCTTTCGGCTCTACCTACATCCCTAATATTATTATTATGTACCTTCCTAGTTCACCAAGTACCACTGTAAGTTCAAGAACTAGCAAGCAGTAGGTAGGTACTTTCAAGTGTATTCAACTACTCGCCGTCAAAGTGTAGGAGAACAACCTCCTTCTAGCCTCACATACTCAGTCACTACTCAGACAGCTCATTGGGAAGAAGTGTATGCAGCCAGGTCGAAGTCAAGTAGATGTAAGAAAGATGCTCGTGGTAGTGTTTTATTTTACGTATTACTTTCTATGAAACCATGTCTGTATAATTATATCATATAGAGGATTCATAAATAAGCACAATAATTCTTTTCCCTCTCTGCCATCGTACTTTATTGACCTAATCCTCCAAATTCTCCACTCTCTCAGTCTCAACATTTCTCCGGCAGTGAGTTATTTTTCCCGTCTTCTCCATTCTTTCCATTTGTTTGTTTATTCCCTGTATTCGCACGTATCACGTACCTAGGTACCTCTGCACCCAAGTCCGTGACTGTGACTCAGCATGTGCGTTTTTATAAATGGCCTATCTATACTCAAGTATTCTCGTCTGGTATTCCCATCTGCCTGTAGGTAAATACATCTCAAATTTAGCCCTAATATTCAGTCAGAGATGAGTATCTGTATCAAATATCAAGAAGCTGTGCTGTATCGGTATTCGGTATTCGTCTCTGTGTGTTCTCATATGTAGCTACCTACATATAAGTAGGTACCTATGCAATGTAGGTTAAGTGTCTGTACCCGAACCTACTCGAAGCCTACACTTACGTTTCATGTATAGGGTGCAGAGTGCAAATCCTCATTAATAAAACAATATCAACGAATTGAAATGGATAGCCCTATGGTATTCAAAAGCAACAACAAGAACAACAACAACAGTCGGGATTCCCTCTTATGGTTTACTTAAATTTACTTAATACGACTCTATCACTCCGGTACTGTTCAATGCTGAATGAAAAGAGATTATACACTTGGCTGCTGGCATTACTACCTACACTGACAGAACATAATGCAGTTAAAATCCCTACTTTGGCTTCTGGGAGCAATATCATAGCAATATGCAGCTGGATTAAATGCCATACATTTTAACTGGCCTGGTGTAATTTTGTTTTGCCTCCGTAGTGTTTGTAGTCAAATATTTATCGTCAAATAAGATTTAGACATGTATGTATGTACTGTGCAATAGTACAGCAATAGTACAGCCTAGCTGCGCTGTACTGGAACCGGAGGAACAGAACTACCTACCTACCTACATACAGTTACAGTACAGCAGGCCACGGGCCATGGATAATATTAACGATAACTGTCTACAAGCCTAGCGACGAGAATGAGACGACTGCATTCACCATTGCAGTCGTTTACATTTCCAATTTTCAAACATTCGAATTTTCTAATCAAATTAAGAAATAGACAAGAACACAATACACAATGAGAATTTCAGATGACAGCAAATAGCTAATTGTAATTGCATGCGGCATTAAAATAGCAATAACAATAGCAATGCTCATTCGTTGCAGTTGCGAAAGAGCAATCGTTTTGTATCGTATCGTATCGCATCGTAAAGTCTAACTATCGGGAGAATCTGAATACACTCGAATTGCGGTTTTAAAAATAATGACTGTTCCCAATAGACAAACATCTAAAACGTGCCTAACACAAAATGCAGACTTGCAACTTCTCTCGTGCACACTGCCGTCACTATACCTGCATAAGTAAGCGTATAAAAGAGACTTTT
>JAAXYX010000318.1:0-13205 GCA_036851915.1 Ptenothrix huangshanensis
TTCATTTTCGTCTCCAATCGTAGTTTATTATGCAAACGAACGTAGCATCCTATAACGTCTGGACGTTATAGCTTATAACGTCACTTCTCTATAACGTCCAAGAAAATCGGTCCCGTGAGGTGTCGTTATAACAAAGTTTCACTGTATCTTAATAAATCTGTGTTCATAAATTGCAGAAAAATAAGAGCAAATTCATTGTATGATAATCTGAATTACAATAGGCACAAATAGATGTTTTGAAGTGCAAAATTTTTAAATAATTACCTACCATGAAAGATTGAAACGAAGAATTTGTTTGTTAGAGTAAAAGACAGGTAAATAATTATAAGATTATAACCAAATTGGAATTTATGCTCGTAGCAACATCACTGAGACAGATAGTCACGTAAATAATGTTAATGCTTGGAATGAAAGGGAAAAAAGAAAAGGGGCGTACCTGCAAGCTGGAGCAATTTTTCAAGGCATCATCCTGCATTTGTCTGATCTTATTATGGTCCAAATACAACTGCCGTAGAGCAATCAAGTTGGTAAATAGCCGAGAGTCCATGGAGGCAAGTCGATTATGGGACAAGTCCAAGGTTCGAAGTTTGGCCATTGTAAGGAATGCTCCGGGGCTGATAGTTTCAATTCGGTTATTATCCAAATGGAGCACTTCCAGACTGCTCAAATCACGAAAGATAGAACCATCGACATAACTGAGTTGATTGAAGGAGAGTTTGAGTACAACTAGACGTAGAAGACCATGAAACATCTTTTCCCGAATCCACTGACTCGTCAGAGTGTTTCGTGTCAAGTCCAGAAGAAGAAGTTGATCGAGTCGGGCAAAAACAGCGGGAGCAAGAGCGGACATGGAATTATTCGCAAGATAGATTTCCCGAAGATTCCCATTAAACTTGAAGATAGAAGGTGGAAGAGCAACGAGACGATTTGACGATAAATTAACAAGCTTCAGTTGTCTCAGATAAGTGAAGGCAGAGTCTTCAATTTGTTCAATTAAATTATTTTGCAGCCTCAACTCGGTGACTTGCTTCCATCGGATAGTCATGTGACTCACTTGACGAAGAGCATTGAAGGACAGATCCACACTTTGAAGCTTCAGTGCACAGTACTCGTCGGCGAATGATGAGGCTTTACTCCGATTCTGTCGTTGCTCATCATCCGAATTCAATTCATCAAGCTCAGTGAGTCGGTTCCGGCTCATATTTAATGACAGCAGAGATTTGAGGGAACAAAAAATATTTTCGGGCACTGTCCAAATGTTATTGTCACTTAGGTCTAGGTTCTCCAACCGACCAAGACCACTTTCGAATGCTCCTCGATCCATGTCTAAACTTATCGAGTTGGACCAATCACCATTTTTTGACTGAATGGACAAACTTTTGAGAAAATGTAAGTTGGCCCAAAGATGTGGAAGAAGTCGACGAATCTTACATGATTCAATTTCAACTTGACGGACATTTACAAGACGAAACAAAGTTTGGTTCGAGGTGAGGAAACTCTCAAAGAGTAGTTTATCATTGCACTGTATTCGAATCGCGGACGTTCGTTCCAAATCCTCAAGCTCCACGTGCAAACTTTCATTGACAAAGTCAACATTCAAAGTTCGAACTTGACAGTCGTAAGAAATCGAGGATGCGGCGGACGGAAGTTTATGATTAGTTAATACTTTCATGGTAGCACTTGAACTTGAACGTGATTCATTCTCAGTCGTTGTTCGACGAATGCAAGTCGTGCCTGGACCCGGACCGGTGACAACTTTGAAACCGGTTACATGGTCAAAGACCAGTACTAGCAGTACCAGCCAGTACCTTGGTAGAACATGTCTTGATTTCGGGCCCATTTCAACTATCTTCTTCACTTCTACTAGCTTCGTACTACAATGTCATTGCTTTTGCCTCTTCCTCTTTTCTATCTGGCGATATTTATTGCACGCAAGGACAATTAAAGAATAACGACCATGCATTTGTAATATTGGATTTTATACCACGTCGGTTGACAATCGACCGCGATGGAGAACAAAAAGCCAACTTTGCAGTGATCATTATTTACAAAACTGTCGAAATAATTCAAAAGTAGGAGACATTTTTTTATTGCTGTGGTCAACTAGTCATGGTTCTTGTGGTAAAAGTGTCATATCAAAAAATGATGGTAAGCGGCCTGCCTCTGCTTCATCTACCCTCATTTTGGATTGTATGATAATATTAGATAATATGAATACATATTGTGAAGAGAGGACCTGGGTCTTTTGTACCCAAAAACTTACGATTAGTCACCTGTGGTGTCCCCCACTATAAAAATTCCACACTTGAATGGCTCATTGTCCACTAGTTGACTTTTATTTCAGTGGTTCATGGCAGGAGCAGCAGGTTCCTCGTAAATGATGTGGATCTTCACGTTCCATTTTCATCCACTTGAGTCGTTCTTCACTTGCACAAGGAACATCATGGACCCACGGACGATTTCACTGCGTTTTTTCCAAAATAAAAATTTAAACTCACAGCGACAAAATCTTGATTTTCCTTTGCCTCACAACATGGTTCAACTTGAAAGTCTTAAAAGCCCTTAAAAAAGTCACTAGTGTTGTACTTCGTAGCCTTATCCACTGAATGCTGAATATCTGTACTTCCAACACTTCCTAAGATACTGCCTCACCTCCACATCGTGTACTTCTCCATTTTCATCTTCATCTTCTATCCCCCTCTCCTAACTTCACCATTCTTCTTGTGTTAGACAAACTTCCAACTAGTTTTTCCTTCTTTCCTCTTTATAATATTGCCTCACAGTATACAAATGGAAATGTGTTTTCAGGTTGCAACCACAACCACTGAAACCCGGAGAGAGAAAGACAAAAAATTAAGGAAAGAAACGATCAAGTATTGGACTGCTTCCACTTTGACTTGAGTTTCCACTTCGGCTTCCACCTCCACCACTTGTGCTACCCCCACGAATTCTCTTTTTCCTAAACGAGGACAATAACGATTGAGACAACAATCATAATATTTAATGTCTTCCAGGCTCTTTTCCTTCCCAGCATCCTTCTCCCGTCATTTTTATCTTCAAAAGTAAATAGTAGCTACTATGTCAATATTGAAGGGGAAAACAAGAAGTTTCTTTTTGAAAAAGCAGTCAACAGAATCATGGAATCGTACAGTGTGCTTAGTAAAACAGTCTATTGCACACAAAACGAGGAAAAACTTTAATTCGAATCTCCAGTCAAACTACTCCGCTGACCTCCCGCACAGTAAAAAAGGAAACACTTGAAAATAAATAAAACTGAAATTCAAGTATCTCTTCACAAATTATTTGATTCGTTGTATGTGAGCGTGACTTGATTTTCCTTGGTGCTGCAGGCTTCGTTTGTCCAATAACACAACCAGCTGACAACTGACTGCATGCACTTATTTTCTATTTACTTATTTGCTTACACCACAACCAAAAACCTCACATCTTTATCTTGTACACATCTCCGAGTGTGAATATAGCTGTGATAATAAAAACATGACTGGTAGTTCAATTTCCCAAATCTACGTCCTAGTTTCCCGTTCGCTAAAATCTGTCTATACAAGTCATTATAGTTTATTCAAGGTTTTTGTCAAATGTCACATTATCACTGCTCTCAGGTATTATTTCTGTAGTAATGTTTCTCCACCGACTGTGCTTCAATAGTTGTTGATTGCACGAGCACAACGCAGTGTAATAATAATGGGACAGCTGTGTGTCCAAAGGTAAATGATAACTGACTGTGATTATAGCAATTATGAATATGCACTGCCGTACGGGCGTTACTAGCAAGTTCTAGAGATGCAAGGAAGCCCTGAAATGTATGTGCCTGTGAAACCGGAGCGGAGAAGAACAACACCCTTCCTTTCCAAACTCTGTGAGCCAACTGACTCAAGATTCTCCCGAGGCTGTCTTCAGTGTGGCTAGAGTGCTAGAGTCACAGAATGCAAGGCGCAACTTGAATTGAGTCCACGAAAGTGCATATGATACACAGATATCTCTGTAGGTAGTTACTACATGCATTAAGAATGCTCTCGTCCAGCAGCAACAGCAAACCAAACCTGTACGCATAACTCCCTTCGTAATTCTTGTTCTTGAAAAAGCATTATTAGGCATTGAAGGGAAATGTGAAGGCAAGCTAGGCTAACCACGATTCCGTCAAGCTTATTATCTCCACCCTGTGTACAATACAATGTGAGGTGGCTTTCTTACACGGACGCTTTAAGAAAGAGGCTCCAGGACGAATTCAATTGCTCTCTTCCAGTTTCCAGTTCAGCAGTATCACATCACAGATAATATACGCAGGTAATTTCTTTTCCTTGTGTATCCATCTGTACCTTCACTACTTCCTTCGCACTTGACTAGTAATACAAGTAACAGCAGCTTGGCTTCCTTCGTTAAATGGATACACATTTATCTGAAATGTACCTTGTATGTAGTTGTAGAGTCGTAGAGGGCAGTGCATATTGCACTCTCTATGGGATAGGGAATGCAGAAACGCAGCCTCACACCGGGTCAAATCTGTAGACTGTGGTTTCGTTTAAGTGTCATCCGAGCTACTGTTCTCTTCACTGACTTTATGTACAAAAAGTATCCACAACAAGTACCCTGCATACATGCTTATCAAACACTTATAATTTTAGCTTCCATAGTCTACGCAGTGAACCAGTGAATGGTGAACAGTATGGGTTTCCTGATCCTCTTTACTCCGGGTTCGACTTACCTTTCAATTGGGCTTCACGTCTCCTGTCAACTGACACTACCATACTCATACATAATTGCAATCATTTACAATATTTGACTACTAGGCCACAGTACTGAATCCACATTTCTTTTACATTGAACCAGTGCATAAATATTATTAAATATATGCATACTGTGGTCCTCTGCACTGCCATTCAGAGCAAGTCTCATGATCAGCTCACTCACTAGTCAGATTCATACCCATTTCAAGTACCAACATACCTACCTACTTCTACTTGCATTTGTTTCCTTGTTATTAGAGGTACAAAAGCTATCATCATCATCAGCATCAGGGTCAACTTGATCCTCGCATTGACTCTGTCCAGTGTGGTACAAATATTGAAAGATGGTATTATTGAGTTTTACCCCAAACCAAAATATGATTAGGTTATCCCCCTTGAATTCAACAAAGCACATCGCTCAGTGGTCAGTATAGCAACCAGTGTTCATATGGGGTATAGAACGGCAGCAAAACTTGTGTGGCATGTTGGTAAAGTGCACAGCAGCAAAAGCAAAAGCAACCATTTTCTTTCACGTTCTACTGCAAACCAAAATTTAAAATAAAACTATTTCAAAATCGAGCTATTCCTTCCTTTTGAAGGTAATTTGTGTGTTCCTCTTGTTGTTAAAATGACGCCAAGCACAGAGGCTTCAGTTGGATGGCAAGGGTAAAAAAGAAGCTGTAAAAAATCAATTATTATTGGAAGTGAATAGATACTAAAGGGAAAGGAAAGAGCAAAGACTCTCTAATGGCAGAACGGTGCTGATGCTGGTACTCATAGGCAGAGCTCGTAGGATAAAGAAGACTGAAGATGGGAATGAGATGAAGCTGTAGAAGTAGGAGCCATTAGGGAACATACCAGAGTATAATAGCCTGATGTTGGTGCTGGTGAGATGAGGTTAAAAGTGTGATACAGATAGATAATGTAAGGTAATTCAATCATTGGAATGAAATATGTGTACGTGAATAAATCGGTAGCTATGTACATACAGTTCCCTAGTCGAAGCCTTAACAGCAGCCTCCAGTCTAGACTATCCTTATCCCTTCGAATTCTTCTCGTATAAAATGCTTTGGCCGTATCAACCAGCCCAAAAATCGACCAATACTTACACTCACTCCACAATAATATCGCCTTATAAATACCTACTTTAGTTCTTGGTTTGGCTTGGTTTGGCATTTATAGTGACAGTGACTTTGAGATACAAGATAGAGCTACATTACATTAAATTCTACTTGAACATCTGCACAAGTATAGATAGACGTGCTGGTGGTGGCAGAAGGCGAAGCAGAAGCGAAAGCTCACACTTTCAGTAGAATATGATAGTTAGAGCTGCTCTAAAACTCCACATAAGATGGGTATTATAAGCAGTGTGGTACGCCTTAGAAGATGCATTATGAAATACCTGGGAATCTCTCAGGATGCTCACCATGACAGGACTATGTCGCGTATAGATTGGTACTTAGGAATCAGAATATATGTAGTCCTATTGCGACACACAAGATACTAATATGCACGTTCACCGATCATTCCCCACCGTATGCAGGGAAGCTGCTGCTGGTTTCCTATAGTGTGCTGTGTTTTGTGTGAAGGAGGAAATTAAATGCATCATCGTAAAGTGGAGATGTGATGTAAAACATGATACATTATATTAAATGCGTCGGAGGAGAGAAACTTTTCCAAGTTTGGTTCGAGTCTTTCGAATTTGACTTGGCATGGACATGTTCCGTTTCATTCCGTTCCGTTGTTCAACTTCCAAGTCGACTTGGGCTTCGGCTTCGACTACATCTCCGGCTTCAGCTTCGACTTCGACTTCGACATTGAGTATGAGTATGGGAATAAAAGAAAAGTGAGGTTGGCCATGCCTCCCTTGTCTCTTCTGACAGTTTCAAGATTCAACTTGTTCCTGCTCCTCCTATAGACTCTATACATACCCTGCACTAAGCTCCCTTATGTCATTATGCCATTGGATAAGTATGAAAGCAGTGCCGTGTGTATCATATCACATTATATTTGTATCCTATGGTATCGTAATAATGCAATGAAATTCAATGCAATCTAATCCAATACCGAGTGCAATCCAATGCTTCGCTGTGGTTTCCTCTATTCACACGACCTTACTCCTTGTATGGTTTTTCTGTCCTATACGATCCTACAACTCTTCTCTTATTCTCTCCAGTATGTGTGTATTTATGTCGGTACACACGCACTGCGAATGCTCTGTACTGGATAGCTATTCGATGCTCCATTCAAGATAAGGAAGATACGTCCGTGTAAAAGTTAAGTTGCAGGTACGATGACTATCTTGCTCTGAAATAAATTTCTATTTAACATTTTTTATTCATGCTTAAGTAACGCGAGGATTTATGTGTGGGGAGGTTATAGCGCATAGTTATACACAGTATACACCTCTCTCACTGTCATGTCTACATTTACGTGTATCCAAATTCTGGTACTGGTCTTCGGTGTTCTCTACTTGAAATTCCTTCTCTACCAGACTGTAGTGCGTGTTTTCTACCTCAAACCCCTTCTCTACCCGGCAGTAGCGTGTATTCTCTACCTCGAAAACCTTCTCTACCTCAATTTAGCGCGTATTCTCTACCTCCAAAACCTTTTATACTTTCTGTCTTGTTCTATTTGGGTAGAGAACGCACGCTACATTGGGGTAAAGAAGGCTTTCGAGGTAGAGAACACACATTACAGTTGGGTAGAGAAGCGTTTTGGGGAAGAAAATACACTGCAGTGGTAGAGAACACCGCATGCCAGTACCAAAATTCTAGCTTATATCCATACTTTTGGGTAATGTGTTTGAATTGGCCATGCTCTCATGGAGCCCATCATGGACCAGACCAGCAACGGACCAACTGACTACAAGAACTGATGGATTATGAGGGGGCTCAAGTATGTATGATCTTGTTTGTGATTCGGTTTTTCAGGGGGGTTCGATTCAAACCTTGTGATCTTGATCATGATAAATTATTGTAGCTACATTTTATTTTTGGCGTTGGTGTGACTGCAATTTTCTACGGATACGGTCCCTTTTCCTCTGCACTGTGTAGTATCTGTAGTCACTGGTAGAAAACTCACAGGGAGGGCGCATTTTTTCATTCCTAATTTCTGATTTGCGTCTTTGCTATGGAAGCCATCGTCGCCGAGACGTGTACAGTTTGAAAAAACTGGAACCACAACCACAGATGAGGGTGGTTAGAACTTCGTGAACTTACCTGCAAGGTCCATATCGTAGGACTATAGGGTGCTTTGGGACGGATTTGGTTCCATGGGAAATTCCAATTTATTATTAAAGATCAATTTTTTGTCCTGACAGTTTTGGTGAAGACATTCACTTTTGCTATACTATCAAAATTTAGTGGAAAATTATTAAAATTCAAATTGATACGGTTGCGTCTCCAGTCGCCATCATATCATATAGGTACAATTATCGTGCATCTATTAATTACACTGGGCTACGTATGTGCCATTCAATATAGGTAGGTACATTTATACTGTACTGTACTCTAGCGTATCGTGTATTGCCATTGTATCACCATTAAGCGATTTTGACAGTCTAAAACTTGATCGTGTATCATGGAATGATGGTAGGTATCTATGAGTTGGACTAGGGCTGAGGCTCTCACTTGGACTGGGACTTTGCTCTTTGGCGTTTGTGGTATTTCACGTTTCTTTTCAGTATATAGGTAGGTACTTTATAATGGCTTTTAAAATTTATTATCAAATTACAACTTTATTGACCATAATTTCTCCTGTACAGCCATTAAGTACTGCAGTGTATGTCTTTTATGGGAAATGAAATGGTTAATAAAAATGCCAATGCCAAGGATCGAAAATGATACAGGATATTTGTATCTGTAGTTTCAGTGAAGAATCTTCTTGTATATTTCCAATCAGGAAATAAAATAAAGTTTAATTTTGATACACAAAAACTAATGATATATAGTAATGACACATTTTCCGCTTTCTTTTTAATGATGTATTTAATCTGCTGGACATTTATGAATTTGTTCTTGCAGTATAAAATTCATTAAATATTCAAAAGGAGAGCATCCTCAACACAGATTTCCCGAAAATTGCTCTTTCCTTTGTACGACAGACAATATATATCTACAATAAATTCGGTTACATATCTGACAAAAAGTTGTAAAACATGCCCTGAATTATTCTGCACATTTAATACGACGACATAAAAGTTAGCGAGAGATTTTAAACTTCTTACTTTAATTGGAATGAAAATGAGCAGAGAGGAAGTTGCTACCTTTGCTACTGTTTTCGCTTTGGCCACTGCCATGACTTACGATTAGGAAGATTCTAGGTTCCACACAAGAACCAAGTAGCGATGAGGGAGGCGAAGAATTTTTAATTTGGTTGCAAAATTAGAAATTCTCAATGCAGAATCTTTCCAAGCATTAAAATAAGATCTGGCCCAGCCATTCCGCACACTTGCAATCCAATCTTGGGTTCCGTATGAGAGAGGTAGGTACCTCGACTTTGCCACATTTTATTAGATCACAGGATCAAGGATTTAAGTGTGCATGGGATGAAAGTAGCAGTTAGGGTATGATGAGGTAACCTCACTGGTACTTCTGGGTAGAATTATTGTTCTTGGGAAATCCTTTAAATATTAAAATCGAGTAGGAAATCAAAGTTTGCACAGCCTTCTTACAACGCGTGTATTTTCCTTCGTATTCGTGCTCTCCTATTCATATTCGTTTCGACGATCGCATTCACATTCCTGATCACTGTAACTTGGACTTATATATGTACATAGGTAATCCGCACTGCTTCAAGCTTAGCTTTTGGTTGTAAAAAGGCAACCAGCCACGAGTATTGTATTTGGCTCCCTCTCTCTCTACTTGGAGCAAAAGCTAAAGCTGCAGAAAAAACAACAAGTATATATGTACAGCAATATATTGTGGGACCAAGAACCAACTGAAATATGCATGGCAAATTTCGCAGAGTAAACTACTAGCATAATTTTGAACAAAACTGTTTTGTGTTTCCTGTCGACCGTATAACCGGCATATAAGCTAATAGAGAACAGTTAGAGATTTGAAGAAGGACTGAAGGCGAAGAGAAGAAGTAGAATGTGGAAGAGATGAAGAACTTGTTGGTCTTATGGGATTTGAAGATGAAATGAGAAACTTATTACAGAAGGATTTAAGATTCATATGAGGACCAGGATATCTTTATTTTATATAAATATAATGTTTTTCCCTGTCTTCATGGTTTGAAATTTATCTCTTCTCTCTGCTCTCCACTGTCTCTTCTCGCTTCCGCCTGTTTCACTGTGCAGTACTGCTGTGTAAGTAGACAGTTCGTGGCCTTCGTGGTTCTGCGTCTCCACATCCACATTTCGAGAGCCATGCTTAGGAACGAATCCACTGTGGCTCTGGATGCGGATCTGACAATGACAGAAATCATGCATTAAATATGAATGCACAGTTTCTACACATAATACAATATAAGAAGCATTGCAGAAGGCATGGCGAAATGCTCAGGATTCATACGTGTAGCCCCACATTGTTTGCATGGTCTACAGGATGATGCCCTTGTCTCCAAGTTGTACATGCATTGCTCGCTGTGAGACTCGGAGTGCCTGAACGTGTATAAGGAACGTCCGAGCTGCACATTATTGTGCAAATACATAGTGACGATGACGATCCATCTTGTTAGGTTGTTATTTTATGCTCTGATATGATCCATGTGCGTGTGTACCATAAAATATGCGGGAATTTCACAATTCTAAATTGAGAATTATCCAGGGCCAAGCAAGTCAGACAAACTATTCCGAAAGCCTTAACAAAAACAGCAGAATAGAAGAGTCAGTGGGAAGAGATAGCTTCAGAGGATTTCTCTCTCTCTGGAACTGCAACTGGAAGGCTGAGCTTTGAAACAGGAGAGTTATATCTCCCAGTGTTATGGCATGATGTGTGTTGGTTCAGTCATAGAGTCGTAGAGATAGTTTGAGAATTCCATTCCATCCCATACCATCCAGTGCTACGGCTCTAACTAGGGCTACGACTACGGTACACTAGAAAAAGGAAGGAAGGATGGGCCCGGAGGAACTGCCAACTTTTCCCAGGCATTTAATTATGCAGCGTGGTGCAAAGATTACTGAGGAAAAGCACGGCCGGCAGCCGCCAACTTCCCCAATATCTACACAAAACATCCTTCCTTCTGGTTCTTCTGACTTCTATACACAGCTTCCTAATACAAGCATACAAGTACACAGCTATACCCAGTCATACTTTGAATTCTCGAGGAGCTTTATTCCTTTCTTTGAAAGGCACCACTCAGGGTACCTACACACACAAGCCAAGGACAACACAACCACCTTTTACTTTGAAGAAGAGAAGAGAAAAACAAGAAAAGAACAAGGAGCATTAGGTACACTGACACTGTGGGACTGGGCATTTGGAATTTTAAGCAAGATGTATATACGAAACGTACATTATCGTCTACTGGAGACAGCTATCTGTGAATATAAAATATTCCAGTCCCAATGCAGTGTGTGTAAATGAAAATGTATGCGTATGAAGGAGTAATGGAGCCAATGTCAGTTGTGCATGTAGGTATAGGTAAGATGTATGCACCGCAGAAGTATTTACTGGACCAAGACACAAAGGAGCGGAGGAAAAACGGAAAAGGAGATTGCAAGATGGATACACAACTTCATTATCGTCTACATGGCAACTTTGTTATTTGCCACGGATGCAGCAAGAGCAGAAAGAGCAAAAGAGTAGACGAAGGCATGGAGTAAGTGAGCGAACCATGTGGATTGTGGATGTGTACGTCATATTGAATGTTTCATTCTTCAACCTGATATCTCCCTTAAGATCTACATTTCCGGCGCTGTTCTCCGACCAGAATGCACTACCAACTACACCAAGTTCCATCACCACACCAGTCCTCAGCTCCACACGATCCAACCGGCTTCGCTCTTCATTTTCATCTCCAGAAAGGTAAGCTCCAGCTCCACTTGCAGTTCCAGTTTCAACTCTTGCCTCACCAAATACTAATATCTTGCGACACATGTGCTGAGGTGTGCAAAATACACACAGAGTTGGTCCCTACAAAGCGAGGGGGGTTGTTATTAGATGAAGCAAGCTTGCAATTCGCAGGTCGCAGTAGTTGTAGCAGGAGCAGCTAGCTACGTTACTTTTTTCCTATTTCATATCCCAATCCCCTTTATTCTCGGTTATTGCCGGCCGTAAGGAACAATGGAAATGCGTAGCTTTGCGTACAATTTATTTTATACCGATCAGATCGTCCAGCCTGATCCTCCACTCTCCACTCTCCAGTCTGCAGTCTCTCTCGGCAGCCGAACACGAGCTCGACGACAGTCTACCGATATTCCCACTCTTTTATATTCCTACTTGGGATGAACTCTCAAATTGTATGTTGTCACCCAATATACACAGTTTGCATTTGAGGGCATTGTAAAAGCACGTGCTACAAAGACACTTCAAGGTGTAGAAGAGGATTAAGTGAAATTCAGGAAATAGACATAGGGGCTATACACATACACATTGCGCCTATTGATATTTAAAAGAGTGATGGACTGGCAGTGGAACGAGTACCGGTGCTTTACCGCTTACAATGCTCTAGGTATGTATCAACTGTAAAGCTACGCTATGCGAATAAACTAGGATGAAATACGAAGGAGAAGCGAATGATACTTTCTTGTGCTTGACTTACGTTTTCAAATTAGATGGTTCAACGTAGCAACGTAAGCCAAAGCCCAGTCAAGTCAAGCCAAGCCAATTCAAGAAGCCAAGACAGATCACTGGAGAGTGGAAGAGCTACATAGTAATATGACACGGGGAAAATAAATGTGAAATACCTATAAGATGGATATGTAGTTGGAGCAAGAATAGGAATTGATATGGTAATATATGGTCGTTTAAGAAGCAAAAAGGGGCATATCCAATTCTGAGTAAAGGCAAAGCGGGGCAAATCCATAAGTTCTTAAAAGCAAAGTGGGACATTTCCATTTGTTTATTGCTAGTTATGCTGAATATATCCCACTTTGATTTTAAGAACTTATGGATTTGCCCCATTTGGCCTTTACTCAGAATTGGATATGCCCCACTTTGCTTCCTAAACGACGATATGGCACATTTTTGACCACTTTTTGCGTACTGGCTTCCCATCCCATCTTCGCTTTCCTCAATCCATTCATTCATTTCCTCACCATTCAACGTTTTCTCTCGTATTCTTCCAGCGTACTCCTGCTCCTCATAACTTTTGCAGACACTTGGAGAAAATTATTTCTTTACCTGGTAACGAGGATTGACACGGGAGGAATGGAAGTGGAAGAGCATTTGTACAACAGCTGACTGTGGACTAAATAAAAATATCACTCCGTGTTAGGGTGACAACCAATCGAGAGACCCAGCTACATATCGTCGTTGAAGAATGAAAAAGAGCTATATGCTATGTATAAGC
>JAAXYX010000318.1:13456-44606 GCA_036851915.1 Ptenothrix huangshanensis
TAGCATTTAGCTCTTTTTCATTCTTCAACGACGATATCTGTATTCACACCAATGGATTCCGGTTCTGGTTTTCCCATTGGTAAATCGGCAATTTGGCATTTTCATTGTACATGACATGCGGCTCGTCATCATCATCATGCTGTCATCCATCGTTCTCGTACTTGATGCTATTGTTCACGTTTAGGAAACCAAACGCAGACCACCCGACCACACAGTAATCCATGATGGGTCCAAGTTAGAGACGGAGTTTGAAAATTTGCATTTGCTAAATACATATTATTACAGCTCTCGCAGACTTTCCCCACGGTTCAACCGCTTGTCTACATACATTATTAGTCTTCTATTCCTAGTTGGATCTTGGGCCATGCAAATAGTGGAGAGTCCTTCGAAAATAGCAACTGTTTTGTTTGAGCTCTAGAATGTAATGGTGTACGTTGTATAATATCGTGCCTTGGCACGTTTTAACTAATAACATGTGTGTGGCAAAAAGTTTGACAAAATACTGTCATCAATATGACAGCGAAAGCTGAAAACGCTCAGCTTTATATTTTGTTCTAACGAGTTCGATCAACACAATTATTATTCCTGTGATCGCTCAAGTATCAATGTCTATGTAAGCTATGTACGTATGGTGTGAGTCATAGAGCTGCGTTGAATGCATACACACTTGTTACTGTGACTACAACCAAGTGGTATCTATGAACGGAGGCAAACGTGATTTTCAAACTTTTCCTCAATTCTCAAACTCGACTTGATTGCGTCGCAGTCGGATTTTCGAGTTTGGATTTCGGGTGGGATAGCGCGGTAAGCCCTGGCTTGGCATGTCTTGGTCTTGTCTGGTCTGGTCCTGGTTAGGCTTGGCTTGGCTTGATTTCCCTTTGACAAAGTTTGAATTTGATCCGTTTGTGGAGCGAATGCTATTTTCCACTTGTGCTTTGTGTTCAATCCTGGATCCTGGGAATGAACTTTCATCAAATCAAATGTTATGTCAAAAAATTGATATCTGTAGGTAGGCATCTACAGAAGTTGTCTATCGTAAGGTATACCTATCTCCACTCTACCACACACCTTTCCGTACGATACAAAATACAAACTTGGAAACAACGCCAACTAATAACACGAGACGATTATTTACGAAATATGGATTCCGGTGGTACTCCTGTCTATCTCTCTATCTGTATCTCTCTTTCTCTGATTCTGTCTCTGCCGTTGCCTTGGATTCTGATGAAATAAAACAAATCGTGTAAATCGTGTAAGTTGCGATGTTCAGTGAAAGTCTGCTTTCGGCTTGCGATTATAATTATACGGAGAGGATATTATAAGACCGGCCAAGTGTAGTGTGGAACAAAAACTTTTTCAAAGCTACAACATATAAATAGAAAGATGGATAGATACAAGCAGAAACTTAGTAAGAGTCCCTTAATTACAGACAGGACAGAAGAGGCGCAAGAACAACTTTAGCCTAACTGAAACTCCGGCACGAGTGGGAAGTACAGTTATGTTCAGGAAGAGTGGAATGGAATCGGCAAGTCTTGTGCAGATGCAGATACTGCACGCGTTCGGTGTGGCATTATTACTATTACTATTATTGCAGTGGGAACCGTAACAAAGTAGTTATCCGCTTGTTTCACTCGCAATCTTTCCAATTAACTGGACATAATTTGAATCGCCAACTTATCGGTAGGGAGGAAAAGTGGAATTCAATGCGATGCAAGGCACTACTGCACTTCAATGTCTGTACATATCCATGCATGCAATTACATATTCGGCAGCTGTTGACTGGGATCGGAATCGGAGCCCCACGCATTGCTGTGCATTGGCAACACGTAGCGAGCGAGCGAACAACTTTCCTTTTCATTCGTCCAATTCTTATCGGGATCTGCTCCTGAAAGTGGAGCTGACGAGGAAAAATAATTAGCGAGAGATTTACAAATGGATATCGAGAAGGCATTCGCACTGTCTTCTATCTTTCCATGTAAATTAATAATGGTTGGTTTTGGCTCTGTGCTCCTGCCATTATGTATACCGGCACTGATAGCAGACTTGGTTTATCCTTGTCGTAAAGGGTTAATCAAATGTTAATTATTACTAAGTGATCTTTATGCGCATAGGAGTGAGTTAGAGTAGCAAAGTTTCTGAGCTCAAGTAGTTATTGGGGTAGTGGAGTATGAGGATTGCACCACAGCCTCACCGGCAATCTCCCTGCCTATGCTACTAATTGAAAATCTACCTGCTTTTGTTATCCTCAAAGGAACAGCTCACAACAGAAGAGGAGAAAACGGGCCAGGTAGCCGTGATGTGTTGTAACTTTGCAATAATTATTGTAAATTTTATAATAGAACTCGTTTACACTCCGCTCAACTTGAGACAAATTATCGACAGTCTTTGATACCTTCTCAGATTACATTCATCGCATAATTATTTGCTATCTTACATTTGTGCGTATGCATAGTGAGAGTAGTTTGGTAGTAGCATTGAGAGCAGAAAACAAATCTTAAACGTGTATAATGGACGGACAATGTTTACCATGCCCTGTGACAATTCGTTGTGTAAGTGTATCAATGCATTGTTAGTGGATAAGAATGCGCATTAAAGCTGTGCTTAATTATAATCACAGTTACATTACATGTTTCCGTAATTTATGGTAATGAATCAAAGTCTTGGTGAGCTGACGACGATGAGGACGGCGATGAAGGGGACGACTGACGTGACTTTTCTTTACCCAACTTACCGTCGAGTGTCGGCTCTTGCTTCCTGCACGACGCTGACAGCAGTTGGTACAGGTAATAATAAAGAGCGATGCTCTTTTGGTTTAAAGTTAATTTATGACTTGTCATTAAGCTTATAATTATTATTTGTATTATATGTGGAGTAAGAGGACTCAGGACTGCAGTTGCGGTTGCAGTAGCGTAACGTTTTTAGGGTGCTCGTGGTTTGCCTTTGTTTCACCCTCGAACACAACATGGAATTATATAGCAATATAGTTACATAAGTCATATCTTTACACTACGCTGTTTCCCAGTGCATGTGCATAAGGATGATTATACTGTGAAGCACATGGCGAGTAGATTGGAAGATTGTAGGAAAGAAGTTGGTCCATATTTTTACGCAGCGTTGTGTAATCGCTTAAAATTATTATCATTATCCTTCATATTCATTCATGATTAGTTTTGTGTGTTTTGTCAGTCATGTTTCCCTTTCATTCATGCTCCTCTTATATAACAGTTTACTCCAAATTCAATTGGATTATTCACCTCAAACATATTGCTCGGCTCAAGTTTTGTTCCGCAGTGTGAGACAGAATCTCGACCGAGCCATCACGGCATCTCAGCATCAGCACCAGCCCTAGCGCCAGCATCATCATCATCATTATTCTCATTACTGCCATCATCATTAAAGGTTTGATTGTGTGGGAATGTGAATGCAATTCATGGCATCTAATCCCAAAGCGTGAGCTGTGAGAGAGCTGATGATGTGTGAGACTGACCTAGTTTTCCCCTGTTCGATTATTTCCATTTCGATTTGCGCCTACAACTTTTCATTGGCAAAACTTTCCATTTTGGGGAACAGAGTGCGAAAGAATAGAAGAACTAAAGCAAAGCAAAGTAGAGGCAAAGCGAAGGAAAAAGAGCCAGTAACCAAACCACCATCTCCACCGCAGTCTGCTCTCTTCTGTATCATCAGCTTCAGTGTACATACATATAAGTAAAGGTAGCTCGATCTCGAGAGTAATGTAATGAATGGGTGCGAAAGATTTTCTTCTCGTCAACTTTAATTCGATTCTTCATCATGTCATCAAAGAAAATGAGTTAAAGCCGCTTGCTTTCAGTTCCATTACTACGCCCAAGCCCTATAGTTGAAATAGAATTCAAGTTGAAACCGACAGCGGACGGCTTTGGATTATTAGTATGGACAACTAAGGACTCAGCTCGTCTCAACTTCACTCTGTATAGGCTTTTTATATTTTACAATTCTATTAGAAAATCAATAAACGGATTTAGCTTGATAAAGGTGGAATGGAACATGTATGCGTGATAATAGCGTTAATTGATATTAATTCCTTCTTGGTTTAAATAGACCTTCATGCACTCTTATAGGTAATTATACATATCTTTATTGGAAATTTTAGACGTGCTATATAATTAAGAATGGATTTAACAGTCTGTACTTGTGTGTGTGGAAAACAGATAGGATATTTTGTTTCCACTGGGATTTTCATACCATTAGTTGTCAGTGGAGCATGCTTGTAGTTTGTGTGAAATGCGGGCTAATTAAATTACATGGTATTGAAGGAATGAAGGCTTTTGGGAAAGAGCAGAAGCAGAAATGGGAATCATAGAACAAGAGTATAGTAAGGCTTTACTCTGTCTATACCATGTCGGTGATGGCATAGGGAACTTGGTCGCGTCACTTTTGACTTTTGACAAAATATCCTGCGTAGAAGTGCAGCATACGAACGATGCATGGCATTGGATACTAATTACCTACTTACTACTTACCAAACTACCTTTTGTTGCCCGTCTTTCCATTTTCTTTATCGTATTTCAATAGGTTCATAGTCATTTCATAGTTCATTGTCATAAGAGTGTATTCAGAAGAGTACGGATCAAAAGAGTGTGGTCAGAAAAGTGTGGCCAGAAGAGTATGGTCAAAAGAGGGCGTGGTCACAAGAGTGTGGAGCCAACAGGGTCACATGAGGGCGAGACTAGTGAAGTGTGAAGAAACAAATAATGGATGATTGTAGGATTTCAGAGTGTAATCAAATATTGCTCTTCAAGTTACTGATGACCCTTAAACGGACCGTTGCATATACCTAGTTGCTTTTTACTTAGCCATTGTTGCGTTTAATTGCTGAATAGCATCTTTTATTCGAAATAAAGCTATGAAACGCAAAGTTAAATAGTATTTTTAATCAAAATTACGAGCAATGCCATGAATTTAAACGAGTGTGCGAATACTCCCACAATCCTAAGATTCTAAAAGAATTATTAACACCTGTTCGAAGGCAGCGCCTTTTTTCGACGGAGGAAAACATCCTTGAAAAATCTATTCCACAGTGGAGTGTCATGCAAGATGCTTAAATCTTAAGCTCTTACATGTACAATCATCAATTTACACTCCTCAGTCTTCGCACTCCACTGGCCTTACACTCTTGTGACCATGCACTCTTCTGAGTGCACTCTTCTGAGCACATTCTTTTGATCCGCACTCTGGTGACCCCGTACCCTTCTGAATACACTCTTCTGACCGGACACCATTCCAATAGAGCCCTCTGATATTACCTAGGTTTTAAGGGAACGATAACTGATTATTGTTCTCCTTATCCAATTTTTAGACTTCATAGAAACGAATTCAAACTTGATTTCGAACACCAAGGATAAGACACAAACATCTTCATTCTTTGGGCTATGTGGCAAACTTTTCACTTTTTTGAGACAGCTGTGAAGATGTGATTAATCTTTAATGAGCATGTAACCTACACATGCAAACCTTGAAATGTAGTCCATATTACACCGTCCAACAATTTTATTCCTTCAAAGATGAAATAATTTTGTTTCGTTTCCCTGCTTTTCAGTCAGTCAGTCAAGTCAATTCTTATAAGCATGAACACCATTTTGATTTTCAGAGAGCGTGAATTCTATCACTCGTATAGGATGCGCCATTTTAGCAATAAAATCTGTACAATAATCTCTCGCTTTTTACTGTACACGCTACCTATATGCATATTAAAATTTATTCAAATCTGTCAAACACTTGAAATGTAGTTCATTAAAATTTCAAGATATGTACTGAAAGCGTGAATGATTGCGGTAATGTGGGCTCGAAGTAAATAGAAAATACTTTGGAGGACTTAAGTAAGTAAAAGTTTATGCATGAGCATATCCGAAAGCTTCGCATCGTAGCTACTTAAAAATTCAAGAAAAACTAATTCACGGAAAAATGAGTAAATTGAATTAAGTAGTTGTCACCATCAGTTGGAATCGCGGAATGGAATTATAAATATCCCATGAAATACTAGAATCCAAGAGTCCAAAGGCACGGTTATGAACGCATATGTTAAACAAAATCGCTTCAATTTTGCATGCGATTCTCCCACCATACTATAAGTTCAACTTATAATAGAGACCAAAACCAAAAATGAAGTAAGCTTTGACGACACACTAAAATGTGGCCATTTTTACACTCACAACTTCAATTTTCCTTGTGTGCCGGTGCGCACTTATGCATTTACTTTTTAAGCAGGGATGACGGGATGAAGTAATTCGTGATTACGCAAGCAGTATCTTACACTTAGGCTATTACTTCATGCTAGGCTTGTAGGTATTGTGAATAGAGATCTTGAAAGGCCCACAGATCCTGATAATAGCGAGCAGTACACCATGTATAATCACGTTGATATAGCCGCCTAGTTAAAGCTTATAAGAGCTTTATAAACGTAACATTGAGCTAGCTTGAGTTGGTTGGATTGTAATGGACGGCTATATGGCTGCTGTTTTACTCGTCGGTTGATATATCACAATTTGTTAGCCCGCTACTTATTTACTTGTCCGTTGCAATTTCATCCAAGGATATATACATATTTATTATATCCACGTGGATGTGGATTCGGATTCCATGGAAGGTGCTCTTACATACATACCTCCGAAGCTCAAGACAAGCCACAATCCACAATTCTTCATGTCGGCTCATTTTCATTTTGACAGTGAAAGAAATGAAACAAGACTGGAGGAGAGGGAAAAAGTTGAAAAGATGCATTTGTTTCTTTGAAGTCTTCTAACGTCAGTTGAACGAAGAAATCCAAAGGGAAGAAGGAAAGAGAAAATTTCAAATGAAACTACATGCACACAAGCGCAAAGTATATGTATACCTAACTTATAAATCCTACTTACATGCACACATACAGAACTGGAAGTAGCTATATAGGCAAAACAGGTACTTATAGCTACGGACTATAAGACACATCGCCAACGCTATTGCAATCTTCTTTCTTATTTTTATTCGGTTTTATACTTGCACTTCCCTTCCCAGACTTAAAAAAGTGGAATATTCTCGGAAATTTGGAACTGTGGGCTCAGTATGTGTGTGGATATCTAAGTCTGATCCTGCTCATATAAAGAGCCTAGCACAGAAGATGTTTATAAGATTAAAACGCGTACATACACACACATACAAGTGATTTCGTCCGATCAGAAATGCCAGGATGGTTACCGCCGTCTGTATTGCTGTAGCAGTGCAATGCCAGGCCATATTATATCGCATGCAGGCTTGATTTTAAATGAAAAAGAAAATCACATCAAAGCAAGTCCGATTTGGTTAGATTTAGATCTCAAGATTTCATTCATTCTTTAAGCCGTTTCATTATTCAGCAAAATTTTGAAAAACCGTTTGGAATCTCTCCCGAAATGTGATGAGCGACTCCCCTGATATACAGTTGTGAAACAAGTACATGTCTATGTATATCTTATTGTGTTATACTGAACGAGGTAGTATGTCTGCGTGTGTTTCTGCTTCTAATGCGATGCGAACGTTATCAACCTGACCAGGACCTACTTATTACTCTGGGTATTACAGATCTGACTAGATTTTACATAATGCGAGTTTTCGACTTGACGTTAACTATAAGATTTCACTGCCTAGCTGACGATGAGAAGCGATGTGACTCCCCTACACTGAAACCTTGTGGTTTAACTCCTTATTTTTAACGAATATTATCCATGCACGACCTCTGCGTTACCATTACTCCTATCACTTTACCTTAACTTACCTTCACTTTGCATTCTTGGCAATGGCATTGACTTTGGCATCGGCTTCAACGCATCGGCTTGGTATTAGGCCATGAATTGGAACTGCAGACCAAAAAAGTTCTCACTCTCGTGCAGCGTGCAGCACCACTTTGACGTTTCCCTTTGACTTTTATTTCGTGCGGCTCCATTATCTATATGCATTGAATTTATTTTAGGACAATTCATTGAGGAATTTAAACCTTTTAAAGACTAGGACTGGATGCAATGAAAATGAAAAGTCATTCTTCCTCAGTTTATTCTGCATATTTTTAATTTGGGGTTTTAGTATAGTAATTTAATACACTGGTATTCTATATACTACCTATATTATGAATAAGAATCTATGACAGTAAGAAATAAACCCCTTTTTTATGAGAAGACGATATGAGTCGTATAATCCATGCTGGGGGAGTTTGTCACGGAGGGAAGTTAACTGACAACCCAAAATACATAAATAAAAACAGATTTGCGACGCTTCTACAACTTTATCACAATCTGAAATAACTTTTAAAAAAATCTTTGTCCCAGTTTAGATTCTGCACATGTATGGTTTCTTTTTATATTCTTTCATATTTGGATTCGCACCATTAAGATAGCCAGTCTTACATTCAAGAGTAATGAGAACGCGTAAAAGCTATGGAGTAATAATAGTCATAACTATAACATAACAGTAAAACCTTAACTACATATGTATGTATGTAGCTGCATCTTGATGAAATGAACGGCGGACAAATATGCCTATACAAGTGTAGGAAATAAAGTAAAGCTAATATTCTTGTGCTAACACGGTGCAACACAAACGAGGAAGTTCATAAAAATGTCGGCATTCGAAGAAGGAACAAGCGATAGTGTAGAGTAGACACATCGGCTGGTGAAAAAAGCTGATAGAAAAAGGGAAAAACGTATCAGGAACGAAGGTACAGACGACAGTCAGCAATCAAGTTGAAATTGAGTGAGGGAAGGATACTGCTGGAAGTACAAGTGCACTACCGGCCTATGCTCCCTGTGTTGGCTGTTGGTCGTGCCTTCTCTGTCTATGAAGAGTGTGGATTGCACAATATTTGAGGAGATTCAGATCCAGATCCAAAATCATGAGAAGGATTGCCTCGCCGAAGATTCGTTGCGGAGCGAAGAAGACTGGGAAGAAATGAGCCATTTGATGTGTGCCTTTCCTTTTTTCACCATAAGAGGTGAACATGATTTATTCCGTTCATTTCCCTGCATGCCAATAAAATGTGGATTTATGAGGGCACTTAAATTGGCAAGATTTCTTTTCTCCACTGCACTGTGCCCATGCACTAACTTGACTTATACTTACTCAAGAAACTACAAACGAATAAAGAATGCATCACAAGGCAGCTGCATCTAAAACTCTACAAACCACCATACCAGGGTTACATATGACATCCCAACATTTTCAACATTCGAACATTTGAAGGACTCAAAAGGCCAGGATCCGGATGGACGGCTACAGTCATCCCCTTCTCAAGTGCGTCTTATTACTGATCTATATGCACTCTCCAAGCTTCATCCACACTCCCTTACATAGGTAGGTATAATATTAATAGGTGTACATATCCAACACAACAATCGCAATATTATTCATAAGGAAATTGATCTATGAACTACGAACTTTACTGTCTGCGTCCATGTATCCTCTCGATATCCTGTCCATTCGATACAAGCCGAGCCAATCCAATCGAATATTCTAATACCCGCGTAGCTGATATTACAACATTTAACGAGAACATTTAAAACGCCACGTACTTTATCTACGATTTATATTTAAGCGTAATGCAGTCACTTTGAATTCCAACTTGCAGAAATCGCACGAACGAAAAACGGGGAGACGCAGTCAAAGTAAAAGCTTCTAGAACCGTCAAGATCTATGCCAATAGTGGGAGATCATATTAAGTATCTGTATGTTCCATGCCTGCTCCCCGGATTGCCTTCACTATGTCTTCTTCAACTTAGCCTTCAAGTTCCTTCCTTCCCTTTACATGTCTGTCTGTCTAAGTGTTTGTATCTCAGTTGAGTATGATTCAAGTGTATTAAGTAGTATGCGCCGATGTGCATATTGCCTGTGAAAGAGAAAAAGACGACAGTCTCTTTCAACTACAGTCATTCCATGCGTTTCCAGGCCAGGCCAGGCCTGGCTAGAGCAGAGACGACCAGACTAGACGTAGCGTGGGCCTCTCGTTGCAAATCGCGTGCACACAATATATTTTGTTCGAGTATTTTATTCATAGATATATATGGGTCCGGGACCTCTTTCTTGGTGTGTGAAACCTGGCACATGCTTTGAAGGATGAGTAGTTGTGTTGGAAATACATTTATGAGATGACTTGACTTGACTGGAAACGGCACTTTTTTGGCTCAATATTTCCGTGTTGCATACATTATTATGGATTTTATAAGACGTTGATGCGTATGTCCTTGCATGTATCAGTTCAATGCTTGCCATGTGTGTGGTTGAAGATTGAGGATGCTCTCAAGTGTATGTGTGTGTGGCTGAACGACGAAGCCAATACTAAAGATTTCAAGTCAAGAATTCAGCCAACTCTCAATTTAAATCCGACAATAAAAACTCCTCTGCTGGCTGCATCCACTACTTCTTTGAATTTTAAATTCCCCATTAAGATGCTGTACACAGTGGAAGATCGCACCGGTTACGGTCCGGGTCGGGCTCGGGTCTTCGGGTCCATACAAAAAAGCGAGAGTATTTCTGTGTGGAGAAAGTTTTGATTTTTTTTATCCTCGTTGGCGCTGAAAACTTTTCTGTATTGATTAACATCATGATGAAATCTATGTCGGAAATTAATTCAATTAAGCATGTATTATTTACTCCTCGACATTAGTTCTCTCATTGTTCGATTGTTCGGTAGTCTGGAAGCTTGGGCATTGTTTCTTTCACAAGTATGGAAGCAGAGACGCAGAAGTAGAATGGAATACTTGGTACTAGTAGAATTTAATTTTAATAAAAATGAAGCTGATGAATTTTATTTGGGTTGGGAAACCCCATTCGTGTAGCCTCATATCCTATGTAAGTAATTATTGTAGAGAGTCTAAGTGAATATAACCATAAGTATCATGACCGTCGTAATACATAAGTGCCATCGCCCTGTATATACATACGAAGGAGCAAACAAGCAAGTGAATCTCAAAAGATACGAGCAAGATAGAAAATAATGGGATGTAAGTAATAAGCTTGTAAACGCATCTGGGAAAGTACCTCGTACCTTGGAAGTAAAGGCTTGGGAAAATGCTCAAGATGAATTGTAGGAAGATGTTTAGAGATGATAAGGCAAATGTAGAAAATGGAAGACAAGACAAAAGGTTATTAAGCGGATTTCCTATGAAATTACACAAAGATACGATACGATACAATATCTTTGCCGTCCCTACGAGAATATACCCGCTTGTTGGTTTCTCCCTTTACCATGTCCCAAAGTGCAAGTAGACTCCGCATGTCGACCACCCTATACCGACGTGTTCCACGCTAACGATAGTTGCAAATGATGAGCTTACTTTTCAAAAATTACATGGTGAGTCTAGCTATGTATAACCTGTAACAGGGGAAAGTGGGACTGAAATGAAATAACGGATGAAAATCGGTGGGGAACTTTTATAAAAGTATGAAACTAGAGCGGGACGCCAGAGCTTCTTGTTTTTGTTCTCATTCTCCGTCTTCCTCGTCGTCTTCTTCTTGCCGAATCAAATACTTCCTTAAGATTTTACGGTGTGGAAAAGGAGAAGGGAAAAATTCTTCCGCTCGTTTTCCTTTTCATCCTTTTACATCAAATTTTCGTTTTCATTCCATACGAAATTTGTTCCCTTCATCTTACCAACATCTTCCCTGACTTGGCTTGGTTTCCTTTAGCTTGGCCTGGAAGAGTAAATAATTTAGCTGTTATACAAATGTAGACTTTCAAGCAAGATATTAAATTATTACGGTAACTTAATTTTTTCTATCTGGATGTAAATACTTGGAGATGTAAGTTACTATGACACGACTGTGTGTATGTCTCCATCATACAAACAGATACTTCATACTCCCTGCATTACGTTCCTTTGCCACAATTTGCAACATCAAAATCATTCACTCACTCCTTGTCTTGTGGCAAGAGCGAAAGGGAACGGAGCAAGCGGACACAACTGACTTATATTTAGACGCTCCTTAAATACCGGTATACATACAGTATGTAGTTCTGTTTGACTTCTTTTTATGTACAGTAACATCGCTTCCACCTTTGCCTCGAATCAAACGTCTAGAGTCAAGGCACGTAAGACAGTATTATTTATCTATAGTTAGAGAAATACACATGAATTTACATTCTACATTGGGCATGTATGTGTACCTACATTCCCATATAGCTATGTAGATATACGCACTTGACTTTCCTTCCATCGGACTCTTTTTTGCTCATGTACTCTATGAGCTGGTGCAGTAGATGTGTTATCTTCGGTGACGCTCTTGGTTTTGCGTTTGGTTTAGTTCGAGTTAATCATGATCAATGGTAATGATAAGGGAAGAAGAATAAGAAGGAAGAAAGTAAGAGTGAATTTAACTGGCTTGGGACCCAACTTGAATAATAATATCAAAATCACCACTGAGACTAGCACCAGAAGCAGCAGTCGACTCTACGTATGTAATTATATAGGTAGGTAAGTGCACTGCGTGCTTGCAGTTTTTATGGATCAACTAAACTATTGGGAAAGGCGAGACAGGAGCCATAGTCGCGTAAGTGCAGATACATACACGCTGTAGTGGAAGTAGATGAACAATGAGCTTTTAATGAACATTTTTTGCGCGCTTTTGACTTATTTATTGCTGATTCATTTTGCGAATTCATGCAATGAACCACCATTAAGCAAGTATAAAGTGTACAGTATACTTATCCTCTAATACTTACTGCTGGAGGTAGTGCCGTGATTCGTGAAAGTAGAAGGACATGAAGAATATACATGGCAAGTATTTTCGGTTTTAAATACCCGTGCGAGAGGAGAAGTCACAGAGGAGCAGGAGCAAGTAGAGCAAGTAGAGAATTTTAACGTTCGCCCTTCTCTTAATCAAAGGATACTTTAGATTCTCTAGGGAGACCATATATCATTATATAATTTAGATTAAATGTACGATGGCCGTCTTACAATGGCAATGGGTCTTCTCAACTGTGGCCTTTTGAATTTTAAAATTTAATTTAGGTTACACTTCTAACGTACACATAAAACGTGCTATCTAAATTACCCAGGTACCTTTTTCTATACTTACCCGCATTACTATAGATTCCGGGTGAGTTTCCAGCTACAAGGAACTTTCTCGAGTTGGAATATATCCACTATGATTTTTGAATTATTGTAATGAATATTCAGTTTCTTAGGGAGTAGATAATATATAGTTGTATAAAATATTACGTAATTAGGGGCATAATTACATAAAAGCATATACGTTCAGCTTGGCGGAATATAGTGAAAATGCGTCCATAGGGAGAGCATTTTAGTAAATTCACATTTAAAGTTCCTATATAAAGCACAAGGTTGAATTTAAATACACCGAAAGTACATCAAAGCAAAAACTGTTGCTGGAAGAGCAATTTCAATTTTGAATCACAATCTGTGAGAACAGACGACTGGCACAACTTTCTTCCACTGCACTGGTCAAAGTCAACAGAATAAAGAGGGCATTGAAGCCCTTAAGCTGGGTAATGTGTATGCAATTTTAAGAACTGCTACTGTTACTCCTTGCTCGTTAAAACGCATCTGTATAATAATTATTTTTGTATAAGAATAAAAATGAAGTGGTGCTTTTATTCCCTTATATACTGCCCATCGTGATCACCACAGCCGTCCTCGTTGTCATCGTCAATCGTCATCGAGCGTCTACGATGATAACTTTGGGACATGGACAGACAGTTAAAATGTCCAAGTGACTAATGGCAATCAGACGAGTTGATTGATAATGGGATGTGATGAGACCTGCGGAGAGGCTGGCTATCAATCCTTCACATTATCTAAGCATCGATCTTCTGTTGCCGAGATTGCCCACATCCACCGTCACTCGTTTCAAACTACTCAGCTGTACACATTATTTAAACACATGCTAGGGGTAATGGTAATCGCTTGGCTTGTACTCGTACGGCCTTTTAGTTGAACGACGCAACGTAGAGACAGAGGCAGAGACAGAGACACTTAAGTACTCCGTGAGCTTATTGCCTATTTGTACACAACAAAGTCGAGAGCTCCTTCATTTCAATATTCCAATCCAAATCCAACATCGAACGCTTAGCCGAGTTGCCAAGTGCCTATATACGTAAAGCATGCACTGAGCATCCATGCACAACAAAATAATTCAATACACATCATTGTAATTCCTTTTGAGTATTTATCCTTTAATCTCTTACATTAAAATTTCCCTTGTGCTTGCATTTATGCAGTCAGCTAGGTAGGTATTTACAAGCCAGTCTAGCATCGAGCATCGAACATGCACCCTGGTCCTGGTCCGGTAGAGCAATGGTGATTGCACTGTGTATAATTTATACGACAGAGACGAGGACAGGGGGAAGTTGAAGTTGTAAAGGCGGCGACCATGGGAATAAATAGACGTCGTTATCGTCGCATTCACAGTCACCAAAAACTCATCGTCGGAGTCAAATTGTTAGCGTAAACCAAACCAAGCCAAGGAAGCCATGGCGGATCATGATCATGATCGTGATGGCCATCGAATCATTCCGAGATACTCAAGACTCACTAGTCACTAGTCAGAGAGACTGACTGACATGGCTAGTGCTTAGCCGCCGACATAAAAGACAAGGGAAAGAAATGCCGATCCGCCTTCCTCCACCGTCCTTCCGAGTCCATCAATGCTCACGGATCAGATGACTGAGGAATAGATATTCAGATATTCCCTTTGATTTCCTCCACTTCCTAATGCTTGTCATGCTAATGCTTTTCGTTTACTGCTTGCACATTCAAATTCAGATTGATTTTTAATTCACTTTTCTTATTATATAATTTTATCATGATGTATGGTCAGCAGGTAAATGGGAGCTGGGTAGAATTGCTGCTGCATCTAATCCTGTCCTTACAGTTTTGAACTGCCTGCGATTCCCTTCTACTATTTCCTTGCCTCCAGTCTCATCTTTCATCATCATTTCCTTGGTAGACGCGGCGTGGCAGATAATTTACATTTCTGGATCCTGTCCTGTTATGTGTTGGTATGTGTGTCGGGGTAGTAGCAATAGCAAGGAATGTACAGAATATAACTCATGTATCTGGTCATGATGTGCTCCTACATATAAAAATATCTGTCGGATGAATATCAAATCAAAATCAAACAAACCATACAAGACAAACGACAGCTTGAGGTTACCTTAACTTTACTTCCACACCACTTTATAATCCACTATTGTGCTACGGTGCGGTGCTCAGAATTCATGGATTCATTCAAATGCCAGCAACGCTATGTCTTACGTGCACCAAGGAATGCAAATTCAAATGTAGATCGAAACTGATAAACTTGTCTACCGAGGACTGCATATTTACGTAATTGAAACATTCTGCTCTAATTCATTCTTTTTCAAGAGGACTACATACAATATTCTGTAATTAATGTATCACTAATTTAATAAATAGCGTCTACTGCACATCCGCTGTAAGTTTGCCCGTTCGCACTACGGGGTGGCGGGTTTGTGTGTAATAACACAGGAATATGTTTAGCTACCCTTTGCCTTTCGCACAGCAGCCGACAGGTTGAGTTTCAAGAGGATTTCAAACAATAACGACCAAACGATGGTGTATTGTGTACGATCGAGTGCACCAATTATGGGTATGCTGTTGTGGTTGTATTATACATACATCTCCAACATATGACACGGTTTTAGCAGGGGAATTGAAGGTGCTTTCCGTCTTGTTTTGTTCTTGTTCTCTTTGTGGTAATTATATCTCTTATCCTCGTCTATATGTTTTCGAAAAAAAAATTTAAAATGATAAATGTATATACAAATTACCTGCAAATTGTCAATATTCCGTTAACCAGTGTTCAGCAATAATACCGCAAGGCAATGGGTTTCCTCTTTGGTTACCTGTTCTTCGAGTTCCCGTCGGTGTTTGTGTCTGTTCTTGTTTCTGTGTCGATCGTGGTTGCCAACTGTCACGTTACCATTCGCTACGGTTTGCTTTCATCCCGATCATCACCGTCCCATTCATGGCACTTTGGTTTTTGGCTTTCATCTTTAGGTGGTCATTGCAGTCTTGTCATGGTCACTTCCTTTGGCTGAATACGCTCCACCATCACCATTGCATTGCCATGCTCAGTGAGCAGATTAGAGACCAACAGCCGCAGAGAAAGAAAGGACAGAATGCGTGTGGGTTCCGGGACGAAAACTGACTCTTATTATTCACAAGATTACAATTATACTGCTATTCGTCCAAACTAGTTTAGACATGGAGTCTAATTCTAATTCCATTATTATCTATTCTATTCTGTGTTTGATCACAAAGGGTTTTGATTTGAAGTTAGTTATGGCGCGGGTAACCTTCACTGGGACTTGTGCTTGTAGGATGTGATCGTTACCGAACCGACGCGGCGATATATGGCACGATGGAATTGTGTTGGAGCAGCAGTACGTTGTAGCAAGTAATCGGCGGTGTTTCTTTCAGTTGTTCTTGTTGTCCACATCATGTATGATAAGCAGGGAAAGAACAAGAGGGAAAAACTGAAGAGCGTATGAGCTGTAGCTGATTATGTAGCACTTGCCGAGACTGAGGGTTGAGGTGGAGGGTGTGGTCAGTCACCGTGCAGAAATTGATACGAATGGGAAGATTGACAGGATTCGATTCTTACTGATCAATATCGTTTGCTATTATTCACCCTGTCTCTTCTCATCTGTTCTGGTCTGCCTCCGCATGTCTAATCCTAATCGTCTGTATTTCATATGACAGTTGGCCCTTTATATCCTTTTGTTAAAATTTATATTCTTTATTATATTTCTCCCTTTGTGGGGCTTCTGGTTCTGGAAGTTCTTGTGCAAGTCTGCGTGGCTGCTTTCCTGCCTGCATGCCTTGACATGCAGGAGTTTGTTATTTTCTGTGTTCGTAGGATGTGGCCAAATGGAATCGGATGATGATTAGTCGGACCATCCATCCATCTTACTTGGCTCACACGTTAGTTCCACGTCTTTCTCCACTTTATCTCTTTCCTTTCATAAATTGACGATGAGCTTATTTCATCCTCATTATAGTCATATTATCTCTTCATATTTATCCTTGTATACCCAGTAACGAACTGGAATGTCGACGTGCAAAGAATCTTATGATATTGGGCTAGTTTGAATCAAAATGGAGGCAGTGTGTATTGAGTCACAGTTGCTGGGTGGTAAGATTAAATGAAAAATGACTCAATTATTCGTCTGAATCTGTTTTGAGGCAGTTTTTTAATGGTTTATCCTGGTGTATAACTTATTCGGCTAGGATTTAGTCGATAATTTTTGTATGAGTTATATGATAAGAATATAGACAGCAAGTGTCGTAGTATCGACACAGACCTATTCAACTTAAAATGACGCATCGTGTCTTCACGACTTTGAAATTGCGAAAGGGCAACAAATATTTCTAGAAAGTATATCAAGCAGTGCACTACAAAAACTAGCAATCTTGAAACATTTATGAATGTATCTACAATAAATTCTTAATGATCTTATCTTATTTTGTAGCATCTTCTAGACGGATAAAAAAGCATCTTGGGATTGTAGATGTGTTTCAAATGCATTTATTATTTTCATAGAAGTAGGACCTACTGTGTACCTAAAAGTACACTCGAAAAACGGATGCATCTAGAGCGCCAAAAACCAACTCTTATCTACACCTCAAGTTGGCCAAAGTACATACATATCTAACAAATTAAAGTATATCTAAAATGAATGAGGCTTTTGACGTTCCAGATGCATTTTTCCTGTTTTAACACTGTTTAATATTTAAAGCGTACTATTAAATACCGGAGTTTTATTTCTTATATTCTTTGTGTGGGTTCCAAATATGCGTAAAATATGAATAATTCGCTTAAATTTGAAGTTCACTGCATAGCATGCGCAATTTTAGTTTCAATATTTTGAGACCTCTTATCGTAATCGTAACTAAATAATGAACACAAAAGTAGATTAAGATTCCATAGTTATTTTAAAATAAATACACATTATTTACCAATATTTTTTGCAAATATGTATTAAATAGCTTTGTCTGTTTTTACTAGTATGCACATAGTTGTTATAATTACCGTAGTTCTCAATTCCATTTAAAATAACGTCTTCAAGCTTTCATAACCTTGTTTCTCCGTTGAAGTTTAGTTCCTGGGTCCTAACAGTGTCAGTGTCTCTAGTAGTACTCGGGGTTAATCTTGAATTAATTTAGGAATAGTGTCCGCGAAAAATGCTTGGTGTTCTGCGGTACATGCTAGTAAGAATATGCATTGCATTTTGAAGAATACGGTAAAGTTAATTATGTAAGTACCTACCTACATCAAATACCTTTCCCTCCATTTATTTCTCCCAATCGTACACGGGCCTCTACTTGTACGCGGAGTTTCAATACGTTACAGCATACCCAGGTGTACAATTGTACGCGAGCCTCGCGGCCTTTGTATGGATAGTATGTGGGGCGTACTATTAGAAGAAATACGGTAAGAACCATTTCCCTTTCAAAGTATACTAACAAATTAAAATACAGAAAATATATACCTACGCAGAAGGCATTAATAAAGGGTATGACATTTTTGGCTGCGTAATTGTTAACAGGCTTATTATTTGAATAACGTGGATAACGTGGTTCGCAATCACCCTATGATATTTTACCTACTGTGTACAATCCATTTTCGAATTATTGAATCCACACTACTTATAGCTGTCAGTAATCTAATAATTCCCTGATCCTAAAATTACACACTTGGCGAAATAATTTCCCGCAGAATCATGAGAAATTTTCCGCTATGTGCTTCTGGGCCCCATGCTTCTCAGTTAAAAGCCCACAGGAATTTCTGTATGAATTGAGGGGTACCTATCCGGATAGCCTCTTCTGTAAACTACAAACCGTACCCTTAAAGGGTACAAAATAACCTTTCCTTTGTCCACATTTACTTCATACCAAACTGTTCATCATACTCGCCGGTACACTGCAATACTCCCACCCTAGGATACAAGATGTCTCTTCAGACCATATTCTAGAACCAAAAATTACAAATATATTTCTGCATCCTATTGATTTACTGGTAGGTAACTCTTGCAGTTAATAATTTTGATTGAATTAGATACCAGTTACAAATATAAGAGACCAACTCGTATGTATTTGGTTTAGCTGGAAGAGAATTTACTGCGAAGGGAGAAGGAATCTCATGAAATACGACAGCATGGCAAGCATAGAATCTGGCCAATAAATCTTCGACAGTCGTTCCTGTCCAGTCCTATCCGATTGATACCTCGAGGACGGGAAATGTCAGTCTAGTGATACGCACTTGCGTCCGTCTTGTGAACAGACCGCTGGTCATCTGGCGGTATATTTGATTCCGCATGCGGAGCATCTGATAATAGAGACATCATTTTTAATTAACCATCGGTCATCGTCCACTTTTTGTACTTCTCGCACTGACGACCATCCTGGAGAACCGTAATATGTTTTAATTACAGGTAGTCACTGATATTCTTTATGGTGTACTAATCCAAAAGCAATACGTACCTCAACTTGACATTTTTATACTTTAAGTGTCTGCGTTTCTAAGATAATGTTAACATCAAAAGCAAAACATGACTAGTCTTCTTGGCTTTAAAATGCCTCTCGACTCTTGACGCTCCTCGTGGTAGGTCACTGATCACGTATGAATACGGATTCATATTTGATTCCTTGTGGATATTTTATGTGGTATGTTACAAATGCATTGTAAACTTAAAACGTAGCAATGCAAAGGCTTTCTAAACTTGTTTCGTGGGCATGTTCTTTAATGAAAATTAGATTTACGAAGAATAACAGAATTAAGTCTGTTCCAACTTTGATGTCGGTGGTCCTCGGTTCATCTCCTCCTTAACATGCTTGAAATACCTACAATGATGTGATGATGAAATGCCGGGAGATAAAGCATAGTTTCTTAAAACTTCTGGCCAGCATATTACACACTTATGTGCCTTTAAATTCATTATTATTTTAAGAGACTGAAAGGTAACGTTTTGTAATGGTGTAATACATTTTAAAATTGAATTTTGGGTTATTTTAAGTTTGGTGCACAAATAGGGAATTTCACATGAAAACTCAGCGTTTATCCAACATTCCTGTATAAGATCGGCGCTTTGAGTGGAAGCAAGTGAGAGTCAGAGCAAGGGAAAGCCTTCCGCCAAAGGGAGTCTAAAAATGAAGATGGAAACTGAAATCTAAAATCCTCGGCATACCTTCCTAATTCCTAATAGAAGAGTCAAAGCAAACAAAGGGAGTTTCATCTAAATGATTGAACACAGCATTAATTATGATAATTAAAAACGTGGATGCCGTCTCACTTATCCTTAGCTCTTAGTATTCCTTGGGGTCACCCTTTTTATTAGTAATAAGCGTATAGGAATCGAAAGAAGATGTTTTCTTATTGTTCGTATACTCGACTCGCTTTTCCAACAGATACTTATATCAGGTTTGTGAAATGTGAATTCATTTGTGGAACAAATCCCTTCTGCTTATTGTTAGCTTCAGCTTTTCTTCCGCAGCTTTAGCTCTTACGTCCTGTACCTTCTGCGTTGAGCACTCACATTACCGTGTGTAAGATGAAGATTCAAGATTCACAACTCCGGCTTCTCATCAGTACCATCTCCAAATCTCCGTTCCGGAGAAGAAGAAGAGAACATTCATCCGACTCTTATTGTTTAGATCTGAGCTGATAGATGCCTAGGAAGGTATACGGATGAGACCATGTCTGTGTACACTTTAGTGAGCGTCTGCCTGCCTTGAGTGTTTTGCTGGCTTGATGAGGATGAGGATGAGGATGAGAATGAGGAAGATGGGATGGAGACGAAGAAGTGGTAGTAATGCAACGCTCGAAGTAGGATTTTCTTTGACTGTAGACTGTAGGCTGTAGATAAATCCCCAGGAGCAATTACACACGATGATTATGCTGCCATTTGGGGCAATCTACATACATCTCCGACATTCTCCCGTCTCTCTTGACCATTTTACATGACATTTAGACGGGGATTAAGATTCTAATTCCCCCGCATCTCGTCCTTTCATCATTCCATTATTTATTGCCTCCAAGACTGACAAGGTGTACTTACCTTTACGGCAAAAGATTACCTCGTGGATTAGTTCACTTTGACTTTACTTTTCACCATTTTCTCAAGATTAGTTCTGCGGCTCTTATGCCTATATATAACTTGCTCTCTCCTTCCTCTCTACGTCTTACCTACCTACATTCATATTTCATAACGAACTTTCCTACGGCTAAGCCTGCAAGAGTTCCCAAAAATTTTAGCCATTTTCTAATCTTCCTTGTTAATCTCTTAAACACAGAATGCTTTGGAAGGTGTCTTTACAACACCAATTGATGTTGCCTTGCTTCCATAATTTAAAAACTTGCGAATCATTGACAAGTAAATGTATAACTACACAAATATCTTGCTCAATGCTCGAATTTAGTATAATTACGAACGCAGTAGGATGCATCTCAATTTAAACTAAATTACATCTGAAAATCTAAGGTGTATCTGAATCATATCTCGCAGTTCAAAATGCGTTTTTAATATATTTGCGATGTAGCTTAACATACCTTGTATGTAATGTAACTTGTAATGGATGTACCTAACTTAAGATGCAACAGCACGCATCCTAAAGGCGTTCATAAATGTACTGCAGATGAATAGACTGTAGTAGTTTTAAATGCACTTTTTCTTGCTTTAAGATTAGCTTTTACAGTGTAGTCGTTAAATTGAACAACGTTTTAACAGCATGGCTTCAGTTATTTAATTGGATTATTCACATTTTAGTGCAATTCAAAATAAAGTTGTGCGACAGTTGAACAAATGTATTGCCCAAGTTTAATTACCTTCCAAAGCTGAACATGTAGTTGCAACGTCATAGTACTATTCAATTAAACAAGATTTTTATTTTGCTCTGTATATATACACTGCACTCTTTATTTGGAAGTTGTAACGTGTTCCGAGATTTTGTCTGAAATTATTGTTTTAGTGTTGTAGTAAAAATTGCCCACACCACACACTATGCCGGGGCATATTGATTTGCTAAAAATTGCAAAGGTAGCTACATAGTTAAGGACGCAATGTCTAGCTGCGGTAAGTTTACGACACTGAACCATAAAAAGGGCGTAAAGTGCTAGAAATAGTTAGCAGTACTGAATGACCGCTTTAGATTTACGATTGATTTCATTGCTTTGTACATCAAAATATTATTACCCTCAGCCAAGTTATGCACATTTGTTACTTCACTCAAGGCCTTCCGTAATATCTTTACCAAAATGAATAGTAAACTGCATCGTATGGAACGCTATTCTTTGTTTTTATTCACCTTCTTTAATTTTTAGTAGACGCACGCTTTATATTATTCAGTTTAGTCGTTATTTTTTCCTGATCATGTAGCTGTAGTAGCACTTAAGCGTTACGATTTACAACCATACGTGATTCTGATCATAATACTACACTAAATTAAGAAACTAGTGCAGTGCTTTCGAAATATTGTGGTAAATGTTCACGCTTAAGTGTAATTATTTCTTTATGAACATATCTTTACACTCATCTACATTTGAGAACAAATTAGTGTACAAAGTAATAATGATATAGCGTAGCGTAGTGAATTGTTAGTATAGTAATTATTAGTATACCATAGATACTTAGAGGTACGTGTATTTATGCAATTATCCGAAAACAACTTCTAATTTGTCATTTATTGGTTTCAATATCAATAGCATATGTAACTACAGTAGTAGTTACAATGTTCAGGGCTGACGATAAGTGCTGCATATCGCGTTGTCATTCCCTTTACGTCCGAGTTCAAGAGCAGTTGCGAAACAAAACAATACACAGCGAGAAAGACGGAAAGTCCTTAGGAAATGTCTATCGACTTCTGCTCCTTCAGACATGTAATTGACCATTCTTGATCTATGTATAGGACAAACGGAGGAAGTAACAAGGAAACTTTTATTTAAGGTGTAGTTGGAAGATGAAGAACAAACGAGCAAGACTAAATGGAAAAGAAGTAAAGTTAATAGCGAAGCAAATCACTCCTCGTCCAGATAGTCAATAAAATGACAAGGTACACATCGTAAAAAGTCTTATCTCTACAAATACTTTGAGGATAGAAACTTGTGTCTTCCATTTTAACTCGTTTCCTCCCTGCAGTCGGGGTAAAGTTTGTCTTGCTACCAAATAGATGTAGGTACATAGTTATAGTTGCCAAGAAGCAAGTGGACATGGCATCTGCAGATATATTGGCCCATGTAGATGCACCGTGCAAGTGTAACGACTTTTACAATCGCTAATTTTCCTGTCCAGGTTCCAAATCAAAGTTTAATTTTTTTTTCTTCTTCCAAATGGCACCCAGAGGCAAAACAGTTAAAACAGTAATGGCAGCCAACGGCTTCCTAATTAACAATCCTAACTTTTCGCAATCCTTTCTTTCTATTTTTTTGCTGTAGCTTTCAACTCACCTTGTATTTATGTAATTCCAATTCAATTCTTCAAATCATCTACTGTTGTTACGCGCTAAAGTACAATAGAAATGAAGGGGAGAGAATGGCATAATATAGAATAGAATAAAATAAGTTAATCAAGAAGAAGCCGTAATGAGTAACCAGCTGCCGATTGGTCTTACGAATGAATCTTAACCTGTGACTGTCAGTGGATTTCCTCATCTACTAATTTAATTTATGTCCTGTGATCTTCCCCATTTTTTCAATGTTTTGAAAGTAGATTAGCTCAGCCTTTTATTCCTTGTGTAGGCCAGAGAATGACAGCGCGAACAAGGATGGAAGACAAAGCCCATCTTAGGTTATGGATCCAAGTAAAAAAACAAAGAAGCTATGTGTGTGCGTGAGGAATTGCAAGGGGAACTGAAATCAACTAACCAACTGGTTGCACACAACGTTGACTCGTTATGGGTTCGGAGGAAGCCAATTATATGACAGATAAGTAATTAATAGTATCTACGGGAATGTTAAAGCTCGGTTAAATGTATAAATATATTTTCTAGACAATTCCACCCAGGAACAGACGGTTCAAGCTAAAAGCTGATGGACGCATTAAATAAATCGTAATTAAAAGTACAAGGGGGTGTGAGAGGCTTGCTCAACTGGACTCCGCCTACCTACAAACCATCAACAATGAAAGTCCGTATGAGATTTGGTTGCAGGGTTTTCAAGAATCACGCTACGTATACCCTCTGAGTTTGTGCATGAACATGATGAGAAGGAAATAAATGAAACGAGGGAAACGAAACGATAGACTTTTATGAGTTTTCACCCTCGTCACACGTACATACAAATTACCGGCTAACATTCATTGCTATCTTTATAATACTTATTAATATCAGCCGAACGCTCAGCCTGTGCCCGTGGTTGGTGGTTTGGTTTAGTTAGACGCTGGACTTTGCTCAAGCTGAAACCAGGAAAATAATATTGTAATCACTTTGTAGCAGAAACAGATTCATGGTCGTGTGGTCATTTGTTTTCGTTACCAGCTACGTTACATAACAATAAATTTTAACATGTTCAAATATCCAGTGACTACTCCACAATACAGATATCCCTTCAACCTTTCTCACCATCACCATTACGCATCGTTTAGTCATTTTGCTCTCAAAGCTTGCCCACCCCACTGCAAGATAAACTCTCGACGTCACGAAGGGATGACGACGACGACGGAATGGGCATTTCCCACTTGCTCGCCTGCATTAATTATGCAGTATTATTTGCTATTTTATTCTGCTGTGGTCTGTTGACTGAATACCATATTTTCATCTTTTGCGAACATTCTTCGGTCTGGGTCACACAATTATAGACCGGTTGGTCTGGGTAGTAGTACAATGGGCATTCCTCTTATACGCCAGACTTATGGGTATAGTTACTTCATACTTGAGTTAAGTAACTGTTGGAATATTCAGTTATTCTACATCGTGGAACTGTTTATCGTGTTGTGTCCAAGGTTGAAATAAACGATGCCACTGGTCCATTCAAATCCAAATTCGGAGCAGTTAACTTGTTTAATTGGCATTTTGTGGTGAAAATGGTTCAGAGGACAATACTGGATTTATACGCAATTACACTGCAATTTAGGAGAACTCAACAAAGGGCACGGTGTCAGGTTAACAAAGGGATTCATTTTGTTATTGTGTGTGAGCGGATTTAGGTAAATAGGTCCAATGACCAAAGGGATCAATACCTTTTTCCTCCGTTTACTGTTCCGTAATGTTTTTTCTCCCATTGAGACAGAATTAATAACGCCTTCGTTTTCCCCTATTCTGGCATTGGCATTTAATACATTTGAATAGGTTCTTGTATATTCCTAGTATTTCAGTGCATAGCAATATTTTGGAGTCATATATTAGGATAAACGATTGGGTTTGCGCTGTATTTTTGTAGGAGTATAATTGTCAGGACATACTAATATTTGCGCTTTCTACTTGTTCTTCTGTCCACTGCATTTATGATTCCTAACATTTGCAGAGTTCCATAATGTATACGTACCTAATCATGCGCACGTATTAATATTGTGAAATAAATTAAATGGCGACATTTTTGTGGCAGGATCTACCAAGGGACTACAACAAGCAACTATCTTTATAGTATTTTTACGCTGATCAATTTTTTATGTCTTTTCCGCATCCTATTTTATTCGTGGACTAATCATACTAAACTCAGCCAAGACAATTGTGTAGGTATATTCGACGGGATACAAAAAATAGAATTATAGGTGCTTCACAAGCAAGTAAATACCGTGAAATGTGAAGCCAAAAAAAGAATAATCTATTTCACATTTCCACAATCATAAGTATAATCATAGGTTGTAGTTGCAGTTGTGGAAGTGTGTGGAGAACAAGAAAAATGTGAATCTCCTCCAGCATTTTGAAATTCAAAGTTGAAACTATAAAAGATGTCCATGACGTACTAATGACTTACCCTATATAGGTAGGTAGGTAGTAAATAATATAAATTCTGGATCTGGGAAATTCGGCTCAGATATTCCTAATCATAATCTTTTCATTAGTCATGTAGTGAGGTTACCAATAACACTATACACTACACGAGTTCATTTAGACAGTCACTTTGTACCATGAGCGGTTTGGATATGGATATGGCCTATAATTTGTTCATGTTTTCTCTGTAGCATCACGTGCATAAATTCCGAATATTCAGCACCAGGTTGCTTTATATAAACACTCGTTGAAATGTACAAACATATCTACGTGCATTTGAAATATATATGTGCCACTGCATGCAGATATACACGCAACTGTTTACAGATAGGTATACTTAAGGAAGCATAAGACGTTAATACCGACTGTCCATATAGCATCAATTTGGCTTAGTTGGTCCTAGCGTGTCCTTTGTATACGTCTGGTGGTAGTTTGTGTAAACATACATGGGTTGTATGTCTGGCTCTGGCTAGAGTAGCCGGGAACTGGGGCTGGAGTCACATTACCTGCAGAGGAACACTTGTACATAATGCGGTTTAATTTTTTGGAGCATTTCTTTGGAATTGGAGGTGGGTCAGTTCACATAATACATTTCATTCCTTTATTTCTTTTTCTCATTTGCCTCTAATGTCTGAAGGAGATAGAGATTGGTGGGTATACACCGTGTGCCGAGATGCTAATGCTTTTCACTCTTCATCAAGTTAAAGCAACAGTTACGAGTTAAGTACATCATCCCCTTTCACGTATATAGCGCTATCAGTATCAAATCGCCTACACTTACTATAAGAAGACATAGTGATAAACGTGCAAAGATATTTCTTACTTGAGAGCATCCACTAATCGCATAAGTTGGACGAGAGGTTGGTATACTTTACCTAGACGTACTTAAGGTTCAAGAATATACATGTACATGGTGTCTACGAATGGGTAGGATAAGATCCTTCAAGTTCGGTTTTGGATGCTCAGGATCCCAAGCGATTGTTCATTGTTGGAGGGACGGCCCCTTGGAAATATTTACGAGTTCTGAGGGCGCTTCGTGGGTTCGTTGATTATAGGGCCGGTACGCAGTTGACATTTGACGGATGCTCTTGACCTTTAGGAGATATCTTGCTAGTTCCCAATTCTAAGGTAATGCATGCACAGGGAAATAAAAGAAGTTGATTGTGAGCTTCGCGTGTATCTATAGAAGGAATACTACTATTCAAGTATGCAGTACAATGTCAGGACTGGACCAACTGTGTGTGCTTGTATTTTAAGCAATCTGTCCTCCTACTGACTTGAGTGGAATTCTTTGATTACATGCATTCAGTATGTATTTTCTGACTTCATTTTACCACAGGAATAGTACTGCTTGAAGCACGATCAAAATCAGGAAGGACGTTATGATAGGTAATGCACCCTTTACAGATACGCAAGTATGCTCTTTCGGTCCTGATTCACAATCGTCTTGAAAGTTTAAAGGAAATACAGCCAAAACTACGGATATGCGTATTCCTACGTGTATTGACTGGGAAAGTTAGGTGAGCTGGTGAGAGATGGGATACATTGGACAAAGTCATGGGAGATTTTACGTTTGAGACGTGAATGGCACGTACGTGTTCTTCGAGTACAATACGCAGTATGCAGAAAAGGTGAACAATGTACGCATTTGATGTTATTTTACAAATATTCTTGAACGAATCTTGAGAGCTGAGCTGACTAACGTCGATGTGAATTTGATCTCAAGTGGTACACCATCGACTGCACATAAAGCATCCGTACAATTGGAGACCCTTACTGACTGCGGTCGTCTTCTCCCAGGGGAAGATGCCCACAATGGGTCAAACATCACAACAGGAAAACTTACAGAACAGAAACAGAAACAGCCCTCAGCTTTTAAAATAAGATCCAGCCAAACATCCAACCTTTATCCTTTCTTTAGAGTCAAGAAGAGGATGGTGAATGTGCGTACCTCCGTGCATCTTACATACATGTATGCATCCCAACAATCGCATAGTCCACGTTTAACTTGTAATATCAGAGACATAGAGAGGAAGGGAAAGGCAAGGGACAAGGAAAAACGTTACATTACATAAAAGTAAATACGGATTGTAAATATTATGTGTACATAAAACCCCATAACAATCCACGTTTTCCTCTGACTTTAGCTTCGGTTGACGTAGGTTAATTCGAATTAATTCTCTCCACTGGAGAACCACATTGCTTTTGTAACTTAACCTATCACCTTTGAACAGGTCTGTGTTTGTATCAGAGTAGTTACGTAAGTCTAAGTAGTGTAAGTGGATACATATGAGGCGGAGCTCGCATTTTACCTACAGTACATGCTGCGTGAAACATTCATGCTCTCAGAATAACTTTGAAAGGGACTGGGCAGTACGGAACGAACGAGAAACTGTCTTGAGTCTTGACTTGACTTGACTGTTACACAATCCCGCTGTTGGGTGTTTAATAATACAAAATAGTAAATTGTTAAATAATTTTCAGTCCTACCTGTTTAGACGGCTGAGAATTATTTGAACGTCAAGTCGTCAACCGTTGAGCTCAAGTGTTCTATGACTCAACCTTCCGTACATTTTTCTATTTCTCTTTCCGTTTCATGGAATGGCGTATACTACTTAGTAGAAATAGTGCATAGTGCTTGCATCCTACATGTCATGTCTTCAAAAATTCATTAAAAATTGCCCAAAAGTCAGGATGGACGGAAAGACGCGAGAAATGTGAAAAGTGAGACGACAATAACGTGAATGAGCGTGGATACGAGAAAACCGGGAAGTTGAGGTTCATCTTTTAAAAATTAGAAAAGATTATTATTGGATTTTTCAGACATGAGACATTTGGTCAGCCAACCGTGCCTTCACGGTTACGGTACTGCTACCACACTATATATGTATGCGGCTACGACAGGCGCCCATTTCTTCATTATAGAGTGGGCGGTCAGTCTGCTGTCAAACCTGAAAAAATAAATAAATAACAAATAAGTTTTCTATTTTTCTATAGCCGGGTTCATCTTCTCTTCTTTTTTGTACAATTTTGTGTTGGTTTCGCTGGGACACCGAAACGGGCAAGTAGGCGGATCATCCGTTCAGAGAGCTTCAGACCACAATACCAAGTTCATCTTGGAAATAGAAACGAGTTATTACTATTTAAGGTTTCATATATTCCACCTCACCTCAGTAGCTTTAGCTTCTACTCGGACGAACGCGGTCTACTCAAGAGCCCACGAGTACTCGTGAAATATTAAATGGTATTTTAAGGATCTCTCAGTAGATTCTTGAGAGTCGGAGCTTCCTTAGTTCTTAGCTTTTGCTTTTGTGGTATGGCTTAGCCTTGCTTCTCATGAGTGCCTCTGAGCTGAGAAAATAGACAAAAAGCAACTACGCCGGCTTTGTTTTCCCCTAACTACCCATTCAGAATTCAAAAGCTTAAAATAAATATGTTGTGTTCAGTCACGTTTAAATGGCCATTTGCTATTACCTCGGATTTAGGTTTTGGCCTTTGGTTAGGAATCATGGGAGTAAGTGAACAACTAACTCCTTGCACTCTCACGATCATTGTCTCTATAGATTTAATGTTTTGTTTTCACTTCATTCTCCAACCAGGTTTCCGTATACGTATTTTATTGCCACTCTTTCAATAATAAATTGCCTGAACACAAGTTGCCAGTTTTGAAAATCTGTAAATTATTTGTGGCTCCTTTGGCAATTTCTTGTAGGGGGCGGGAGGTGATTATTATGTATATATTATGCACGCAAATGTTAACTATTAACTTTTAGGTGGTTTCACGTTTCGTTTGTTTTATTAACTGCTTTAAATTCCTCAACCTGGATTTTATTTCGGTTTCTGAATTTTGGGCGAAATGAAATTTAAATACTAACGAGGTACCCAACATGTCTGAGAAGGAGAGAACCACAATAACAAACAAAATGTATGTAAATACATGCATTAATGTCATGCTACTTAATGTTAATTGCTAGGATCAAGTCAGCACTTTACACTAAATTCTTCTCTCAGTGCAGTAAAAGATGAACCGAACATCATTTCATTAGGATAAATGTAGGAAGTAGGGCGGGATGAGTCACAATGAAGATGATAGTGCATGGCGTATGTGCCTATACGTATTACTTCATATTACTACTGTATCGCAAGTGTGGCGTAAGATCATGGAGAAAAGAGACAAAAGATTTCCAAATCATGTTTGAATTTCGAACAAAAACGGTTACAATTTATTCTTCTAGAATTTCTAATGGGACTCTGTTTGAACAGAAGAGAAATATGTGGGACCTTAAGTTAACTTCGGTTCTATCCTGTCCTACGTACAACTGTGGTTCGGGCTTTGAGATTACACACGGTTTCTCCTGTTACATTGGAAAAAAGTTATTATTTTTCTTGCTGCTGCTGCTCCTAACCTCATGTTTAATGTCTGACTGCGATGTGGCCTACCACTCTTTCTACACGCACTGCAATGCACTACTGCACTACCCTCGGTAACATGAAATCATTGTGATTGTAATTGTGAGGCTTTCCTTCTTTCCACTTCCATTGAAATGAATAGTACCTCTACGAAGCTAGAAGCGAGCATTATCGTGAGCATTTGTATGTATAAGTAAAAAGGGAACTGCGACAAAGTTCCTTGTCTTGTCATTATTGTCATTGCATTGTCTGGACCGACTACCGAGACCGACTCTCGCTCTGCTCCATGGACTGGGATACGAAGTACAGGAAGAACCCGTACCTACTTGACTGTCTGTTCTATCCCTAATGTTTACCGTGCGGACAAAAGTGTATCTGCGTCTAGTGTTACGTTTGTTCGGGTAGCTGGTGTCGAAGCTGCTTCTCTTCATTTTGCTCTTCACTCTGTTTTCCATTAGTTTTACTTTAAGTTTTGGGTCAATTCTAACTGGAATGACAATGGCTGAGAAGAGATAGGCAGCAGTTGAGCTACTTCTCTTCCCTTGCCGTATGTCTTGTCTTATGTACACTGAAGCTGGATGTTAAATGTTACAGCAATGTCATTATATCCCTCTGTGTAAATAGGTGCGTTCTGGTCTGGCCTCTGCCTATGTATACGTTTGTACTCATGTAAGAGCTGAAGTTGAATTGGGAGGAGGGCGACGCGGTAATTTACTTATTCTGTCTGTAGATCACCAACAGCTTCCATAGTACAAGAAATGCTTGTCAGTGTCTGTAAGGTCCGGTACTGTTTTCGA